>JANIJU010000026.1:84584-109871 GCA_025504685.1 Leucosticte australis
TTCCTGTGCCACCACTATTCCATGGCTGTAGTTCCTGTGCCACCACTGTTCTGCCTTTTCCATGGTCACCCTACTGGTGCTCAAAAGCTGTGTTGTGCTGTTTCTGCACGGCTCCTCTGCTCCTCCACCACTGCTCCACTGCTGCTCCAACACTGCTCATCTACCACTGTTCCACTGCTCCTTCTCTGCTCCTCCCCTGCTCCCCTGTTGTTCCACGGCTGCTGCTTCTGTTCTAGCGCTGCTGCCACAGCTGCAGTGTCACAGAGAGGGGAACGTTCGGGCAGCAACCACTGTGGTGTCACAGAGACTGGGACAATGGGACAGCCTAGCTGTGGTGTCACATAGAGGGGAACACTGGGTCTGCCACAGCTGTGGTGTCACAGACAGGGCAATTTTGGGATTGCCACAGCTGTGTTGTCACAGTGAGGGGAATGTTGGCGTTGCTGCTGCTGTAGTGTCATGGAAGGGAACACTGGGGCTGCCACCACTGAGGTGTCACAGAGAGGGAAACGTTGTGGCTGCCACCACAGTGGTATCATACACATAGTAACGCTGAGGCTGCCAGTGCTGTGCTGTCATAGAGAGGAAAATATTGGTGCTGCCTCTACCGTGGAGTCACAGGGAGGGCAATGTTGTGGCTGCCAAAGCTGAAGTGTCACAGACAGGAGATGCTGGGGCTGATACTGCTGTGTGGTCATAAAGAGGAGGTCTTGGAGCTGCCCCATCTATGGTGTTACAGAGAGGAAATGTTAGGGCTAACACTGCTCTGGTTCCACAGACGGGAATGCTGGGGCTGCCACAGCTGTGGTATCACAGAGAAGGGAATGTTGGGGCTGTCATCCTTGTGGGCTAAAAGACAGGGAAGCATTTGGGGCTGCCACCCCTGTGGTGTCACAGAGAGGGAAACATTGGGGCTGCCCCAGGTGGGATGGCGCTGTCAGCTGAGTATGCCGTCCCTAGGGTCAGTGGTGGAGGCGCCCCGAGCAGCCTCGCTTTGTTAAATGAGCACCCTGCAGCCCTTCCATGCCCTGCTGATGCTGCCAAGACTCCTGAAAGGACTGGCTGCTGTGCTGCTGTGCCCTCTGCTGCCCCTTGTTCTGCTGTGCTGGCAGAAAATGCCACAACCGCCCAAGACCAGCTCGGGTTGTCAACGGAGCGCTCTGCTGCCAATCCAGATGGTGGAGAGACGTCATTGCACAGCCACATTGAACAGGCATTCTGCCACTCTGCTGTGCCCTGCTGCCGCAGCTGGAACCCCAAAAACAGCACCTGGTTGCAGCCTGGAGGCGCTTTGCCACAGCAGCCACTGCAAGGCACCCAGCTGCCCCCACTGTGAGATGCCTTGCTCCTGCAGGACAGTGCCTGGCCATGGAGCGGGGTTTGCTGCCCCTCCACCAGGCCCTGCCACACCAGCTGAGAACTCAGAAGCAGTGCCCGGCCCCTGTGAGTTTCCAGCTCCTCTGTGCCATGCTTCTACCCTTGTAGCCATCTCTGCCTGCAGTGGAACCACCTCTCTGTGCTTTGCTGTGACTGAAAGCACCCCTACAGCTGTGCTGAGCCATACTGTGACAGTGCCTGGCCCTGGTGGGAGAGCACTGTGGCACTGTAAAGGGGGCACTTGGCTGCGGAGCCATTCCTGGCTGCTATGGAGCTGCCCGTGCCTGTTGCCAAGCTATACCTGGCTGCTGTGAGACTCCCAGCTGCTGTGGAACACCTGGCTATGATCAAGCCGTATCTGTTACTCCATGCCCTGCTGTCAATTGCTGTGAAAAGGCGTTGGCCGAGCAATTCACCTAGGGGAGGGTCCCCAGGGGGATCTCTGGGCCGGCGCCTCGCCTTACCCAGCACCCAGCAGCCATCTTAGAACTGCTGCAAACCAGGGGAATCCGACTGTTTAATTAAAACAAAGTATCACAAAGGCCCGAGGCAGGTGTTGACATGATGGGATTTCTGCCCAGTGCTCTGAATGTCAAAGAAATTCAATGAAGTGTGGCTAAATGGCGGAAGTCACTATGACTCTCCTAAAGTAGTTTTTGAGAGTATAGTTACAAACTGGGCATTGCTGCAGAGATCGCACCTCCTCGTGGTCCTGCTGGGTACCCTGTGTAATGTAACCAAGTTGATCACTGCCCCAGCACAGAGGCGTTGGGGATGGCCAGTTCAACATCCTACTGTAAATTTGTTTCATCCTCCTGAAATGTTCTGTAAATTTGTTTCATCCTCCTGAAACAAATTTACAGTAAGAGCTCTGTGGCTCTTTGCCCAAAACCCGGCCCTGGAGTTTTAAAGTGGGCAAAAGACAGATATATAGTTGGGGGTCCACTACTGTTCCTATTCTACCTCTCCTAAAACTGTAGCAAATTTACAATCTGGATCTAAAAAATGGGGAACCATTTTAAAATCAAACCTCTAAACATAACTAGGTAGACCTGGTGTTCCAGGGTCTTAAATTGGACTCCTTGTCTAAATTTTGCAAGGTAAATCCGGTGTCTTTATTTTCTAAACACCAGCTAGATCTGTTGTCTAAATACTGGGTAGACCTAGTGCCAAAAATTTACCATCTGAACCCCCTGATTTGGCAGACATGGATTGGCTTCTCTGGTGAACTTAGAGTTTTATAGATCGGACTTGCTTATGAATAACTTTGAATCTGTTCATTTTTCCACAAGCTGGGAGGGTTTGAGCAGCCTGCCTGAGCTGTATGAACAGCTTGCACCACGGCCGAGACCAAGACTGAAGATCTGCCTTCCGAGGAACTGTGAATTGTTTGTGCTTGACATCAGGAGGAGAAACAGTGAGCTTTAGACTGAGGGCACACCAGAATCATCGCCTCCTGAGCTGGAGAACGACACCAAGCTGGCAACATCCCCAGCTCAGACAGAGAAACGCGGGGAAACGACAATGGAAGACATCCTTACCGTGACTGTTCCTGATAAAAAATCCACCTGGTCCTTACTGCAGTACCTGGGTGAACTGTGTGTTGGGCTTGATTGAACATCTGAAGGTAGCCCAAGGGAAAAGGAGGGTTTGTTTTTTGTGTGCTCAATGTGGAATAAAAAGAGTAATGATCATGGTATTGTTTGTCACTTTCCTAAATGCAGGGGAACAGCAGAAATGGCTCCAGCCAAGAAAGTGGATATGTGAGGAATGCAGCAGGGACTTCAAGATGAAAATTGGTCTGGAACAACACAAAAGATTGGCACATGCATTAGTTAGAAATCAGGAAAGGGTTGCTGTTTTCCACCCAAAAGAGACTTCCAGCTGAGGAGCCCACAAAAAACGATGGACTAAAGAGGAGGAAGAACTACTGATAAGACTGGAGGCTCCGTTTGAGGGGAACAAAAGCATCAATAAACTCATTGCAGAACACACATCACAACCAAAACAGCTAAACAAATCAGGGACAAAAGGAGATTGCTGCCCAAAAAGCCAGCTGAGGATGACCATAAGAAACCTGGGATGAGTCATCAAACCAGGAGAGCAGCTGTGGGCCTGGGAATGGACTTGGACAAAGATCTTGGGAGGAATCAGATGCCTGGGAGACCAGCTGCTGGAAGGAAAACAGATCCCAAGATGAGTCACCACCCTGATAAGGAACAGCTGGGAAACAGCAACTACCAGAGGGAGGGACAGCTGCAGGACCATTATCTCAGAACCCTCAGTGAATGGCTATCAGCTGGGACAATCAACACCTTCCCTTGGGCATTCAAGCACTTCCTAGATGGCCAGGAGATGCAACAATCAACCAATCAGCACAGGAATGCTTCTGATGCCTTAAATCAATCAGCCAGATAAGAACAACAACCAGAGAGAAGAGAAAAAGGGGGACCCAGGAAATAGGACCAATGAGACATTTTCAAAAGTGAATGAAAAGAAGAGCAGTTAAGAAAGATAATTTTCTTTGCTTCCAGTACCTGGTACATCTAGATAGGGGAAAACTTGCTAAAATTATCCTGAATGACATAAAGTGTTTGTCCTATGAAATCTCACCCAGTGAATTTATTCTATTTTTAAAGCCCATGGGAAACACGTGTAACATTTGATAGCTTTGGGAACTTCCAAATTAATGGGAAAGCTGACATTAGTGCTTTCAGAGACTTAATTTCGGCAAAAGAAGCTGAGAGAAATGTGAAGGAGATTAGCAAAATTTCAGCTCCTGGTCCAGATGGGATAACTCTAAGAGACATCAAGAAGATGGACCCAGAGTACTCCCAGACCATGGAGATCTTCAGCTTATGGTTAACATCAGGAAAAATCCCAGACATGCTGAGGGGTTGCAGGACTGTTTCGATTCCTAAGTCAACCAAACCAGAGTGCCTAAAGGACATTAACAACTGGAGACCCATCCCGATCACTTCCATCTTGCTAAGACTGTTCTCCAGGATTTTAACAGCCAAACTGACCAAGGCTCGCCCTCTCAACCCAAGGCAAAGAGGCTTTATAAGAGCGGTGGGATGCTCTGAAAACCTGAAACTCCTGCAAACCATAATTTGGTCAGCAAAAGGAGAACAGAAACCCCTGGGTGTTGTATTTTGTGGACATCGCCAAGGCTTTTGCCACCGTAAGCCAGCAGCACATTCTACATGCCCTACAGGAAAGGGAAGTAGATCCCCACATCATCAATTTGGTGAGCAATATTGTGAAAAATGTTTTTGTGATTTGTGTCAATCAGCAATGGAATCAGCAATTGCTTGTATCTGCTGTGTTGAAAATGGATGCATTCCTTGGGATAGATACAAAGAAGGGTTTTGAAACTTTCTATAGCCAAATAAAGCTTGGAAATAGGGGAAGGATGGTAAAGTAAAGAGATGAGGTAGGAAGATGACTGATGCCTAGAATAAAATAGAGGAAGTTGTGGTAAAGCTAAGGGGACTGCAATGCGACTAAATGCTTATGTATAATAAAAAGCTTAACAAAATCATGTAACAGACAGCAGTGAAGGGGCCTCCATCCAGACAAGCACAACAAGGAGAGGAAGCCAACAAGCACCTGGAAAGATTATGAAATTGCTGATTCCAGCTTATTGATATTTACTCATTTGTACTAATCAAGCACATTGGAAAATGCGCTTTGTAGGCTTAAAACCAGTATATATACATTACTGAATTTTTGACTGGTGTGTGCTCTGTGTGGTGCATTGACTCCCCGGCCACCCAGCGCTGCTTGCTCGCCTTCTTTCAAAAAAAAAAAGATAAAGAAATAAAATTCACATCAAATATTGAAATTTTATGTGTTAAAATAATCCTTGTCACATGCCAGCGCTCCCAGTATGGTCCCTGTTGCCTCCAGTTAGATCAACCCAGTCAGGCCCAGTATGATGACATTTGCTCCCAGCATGCTCCCAGTGTGGGCCCAGTTGCTCCCAGTCACCCCCAGTCCAGGGATGATGTGCATGGTGTGTTCCCAGTCACTCTCAGACACTCCCAATCTTAATCCAGTCAGTCCCAGTATGATCCAGAGATGACCCCAGTGTGGTCCCAGTTGCTGCCAGTATGAACCAGTGGTGCCCCACATGGTTCCACTTGCTCCTTTCACCCTGACTTTTGTTCCAGTCTCTCCTAGTCTTTCCCAGTGTATCCCAGTTCCTTCCAGCGTATTCCCAGTCACTCCCAGCATGATCCTAGTTTATCCCAGTAGAAGCCCAGTTCCTTCCAATGACCCCCAGCATGCACCTAGTCACTCCCAGTTCCTCCCACTTGCTCCTGGCATGATCTGAGTTGCTCACAGCTGCTCCTGGTCACACAGAGCATGATCCCACTTGCACTCAGTATATCCCATTTGCCTCCAGCTGGGTCTCAATTGCACTCCACAGGCTCCTCAATCCCAGTATCATCCCACTCAGATCCCAGTATGATCCCATTAACCTCATTGTGATCACAGTCTCCCCTGGCTTGGGTCCAGCTGCTCCCAGTATGATGTCCAGTATGATGTCAGTGCAATCCCAGTCACTGCCCATATGATCCCAGTATGATCCCAGTACATCCCAGTCCCTCCCAGTGATGCCACTCCTGGGATCCCCCAGCCCTCTCTGCATTTGCCCCTCCCAGATCTCCCGAGAGGAGCCCCAAGGGCTGGAAGTCTGCAGCCAGGGTCCCCAGCAAGCCCCAGCTTGGATCTGAAGCCCCCACTTCTCCCATTTTCCTCTCCTTTTTTCACGGGTTCTTCCCGCCCCCAGTGGGTGGGAGCAGCCCAGAGCCCCACGCTGCCCATCCTGAGCTGTCCTGGCTCCATCCCCGCTCCTCCTGTGGGCTGCGAGGGCTGCGGGAACAGGGCACCGAGGGTGCCGCTGCTCCTGGGGGAGGAGGAGGAGGGATGGAAGAGGAGTGATGAAGGAGGAGAGCTAGAAGGAATGAAAGTAGGAGAAGGAGATGGGCTTAGGCGCGAGGTGGAGAAGGGATGGGAAAGGAGGAGCGGGAGGAAGAGGAAGAGGAGGGACAAAGGAAGATCAGGGAAAGCAGAAGGAAGTAAGAAGCTGATCACTCCCTGAATTCGCAGCTCCCACCCATGAGATCATCACTCTCCCATTGTGCAGGTTACCAGGGAGGGGGAGCTTGGCCCAGATATCCTGGTGGGTCCCTGGGATGGGTTTTTTTGGGGGGATGTTTGGAGAATGTAGAACCCCAAAACTGAGTGGGAAATGCCCCTTGGGAGGACATTGGTGTGTCCTAGTGGTGGCTGCCGGCAGAGGCAGCCTGGAGGAGCAGAGCTCTGTGTCCCCCAGGAGCCCAAAGTGGGGAGCCTAGAGAAGGGGCAACAGCCTGGAGAGGGGTAGGGGGGACTCCTTGGATCCCCTGCACCCCAAAGCAGAGAATAAGGAGAGAAGGGACCCTAGAATCCTAAAACCCCTCAGTATCCCTAAATGTGGAGATAGAAACGGGAGGAACTTTTGGATTCCTGGAACTCCCAGCAGCCTGTGAGGGCGGGGGCCAAGTAGACAGGGGACCCCCATACAAGTGTGACCTGCAGCAGCTGGGACAGGGGGCAACCCTTGAACACCAAAGAGGAGAGGACAGAGACAGGGAACTCCTGGGAGGTATTTTCAGGGCTGAATCTTGGTGTTTGGGAGGTCTTTATGGAGTCAAGATGGCCAGTGACTTCTAGACTTCTTGGATTCAATCTCAATGTGCTAAACCCTTGTTTTTCCCAAACCAGGATTTTCCATTCCCAATTGTTGGTGGCATGGAGAAGAAGGCTGTGAGGAAGATGAAGTTGCCCGGCTTAAGTTGCAAGATGTAGCTGGGGGTGTGTCATCTATTCCCATCTGTTAGAAGTGGGGCAGGTATCATCGGGTAATTGAGCAGTTTTCCTTATCTCTTCTACAACCAATCCTCCCTCTGGGAAAGATCTTCTCTTAATGGACTATTGAATGCCACTGCATGACTGATAAAAATTGCGTCATCCCATTGTGAGATGCTCCACCCAGGGGGAGAAGCCAAGCAATCCCACCTGGATATAAGCTCAGCCTTGGGACACCACAGCCAGCCTTTTCCCACTGGATACTCAAAGAAGCAGCTTTCTTCTCCACAGCATTACCAGAGGAAGACCAGGCCCAACACCACCACCACTGCAGCTTCAGAGGAAAACTCCACCCTTCTAGAGGATCACACCTGTCACTGCAAGAGCTCTGCAGCCACCATTTAATAGAACTGCTACCAGCACCCTGACCCACAGGGTGTCACATCGTATTCTGACTTGGTGAGTGGGGGTTTTTGTACAACTGCATTTTTATTTTTAACATTTTCCTAGTCAATAACTGTTATTCCTATTCCCATCTTTTTGCCAGGGACACCCTTAATTTCAAAATTGTAATAATTCAGAGGGGGAAGGTTTACATTTTCTATTTTAAGGGAGGCTCTTGCCTTCCTTAGCAGGCACCTGTCGTTTCAAACCAAGACAATGCTCCAGGACACCCTGGCAGGTGAGGAGGAAGTCTGCCCCTTTCCCCCTCTCTCCTGCTCCATCTCCCAGCTCAGCATGTCCCCCAGCTGCTGGACAGCCCCTTTGCCAATGCCGTCCTGATGGGGATGTATTGGGGGGATCTCCTTCCCCTTCCCTGTGGCACAGAGGCAAATCTCATTTTGCCCTTGTCCTTCCTCCTCCAGAAAATAAGCTGAGGATGAGGACCAGAGAGGACAAATCCCCAACACAGAACCTCATGGAAGAGGCCATTTTTAGCAGCTCTACTGTGCAGGAATCCACTGGGGAGGAAAAGCCCCAGAGGTCCCGCGGGAGGAGGGGCACCAAACCCAGACCAGGGTGCTCTGAGAAGCAAAGACCACCCCATGATAGGAAGGTTAACAGAGCTTCAGCCAGACCTCAGAGCTGGTGGAAGATGAGCAGCTTCATGATGGGGAGAATCCCTACAAGTGCTTGGAGCGTGGGAAGAGTTTCAGCTGGAGCAATCACCTGGTCCGCCACCAGGTGATCCACACTGGGAAATGGTCTTACAGGTGTGGGGAATGTGGGAAGGGCTTCAGCTGCAGCTCCGACCTGAGTGTCTACCAGAGGATCCACACCGCGGAATGGTCCTATGAGTGTCCTGAGTGCCAGAAGAAGTTTCGGATCACCTCCCATCTCATCCTGCACCAGCGGATTCACACAGAGGAGAGGCCCTTCGTCTGCCCCGACTGCGGGAAGGGCTTTAAGCAAAACTCATACCTCGTCGTCCACCAACACATCCACACTGGGGAATGGCCCTACGAGTGTCCCAGGTGTGGGAAGAGATTTCAGACCAGCTCCCATCTCCTTCTGCATGAGCGGAATCACACAGAGAAGAGGCCCTTCCGCTGCCCTGACTACAGGAAGGGCTTCAAGCACAACTCCCACCTTGTCACCCACTGGCACATCCACACTGGGGAGAGGCCTTACGAGTGCCACAGGTGTGGAAAGAGTTTCACCCAGAGCTCTCACTTGACCAAACACCAACGGAGGCACCGGTAGGGGAAGTCCTGCAAATGCCCCAACTGCAGGAAAAGCTTTGTGCGCTGCTCCAGTTTCATCCCCCTTTGGAGGACCCACATTGGGAAGAATCCTGGTGATCCATGTTCCCTGTCATCCATGCTGGCAAGACACCTGTCCCTTTTTCCTGCCCTTGCCAATGACATGATGTGGGTCCAAAACATGATGGTCTGGCCATGGCTGTGTCATTACATTCAATTCCACCCCAGACATTGCCAGGTGCAGGAAAGGGGCTCTTTCTCTCCTCAGAGGAGAAGGGTGTCCTTTCCAGGCAGGTGGGAATACGTGGCTGGGAAGAGACAGTCGGTGGTATTGTACATTTCTCTGCAAAGATTTTTTTTATCCCTTCGGTTATCAGTATTGCTGCTGTTCCTGTTTGTTCCTTGTCTGGTTGCTGCTCCCAGTAAATTGTTCTTATCACAGCCCAGGATCTTTGTCTTTTGTGCTTTCCATGGGAGGTGGGAGGGCAGCGAGCGGCAGTGCGGTTTTAGCAGAAGGAAATTGCAGAATTCCTTTCCTAAATCCTGGCCCATGGAGACCGAGTATCCCCAGCTGGTCCCAGCCCTGGAAACAGCCTTGGGAGTGAGTCCCTTGCTGGGGCTGTGGGAACCTCTTCACTCTGGTGCCCAAGGACAGGAGTGGAGGGAATGGCTGCAGCTGAGTTGGGGCAGGCTTAGGTTGGATCTCAGGAAAAGGTTTTTCCCCAGAGGCTGTTCGGGCACTGCCCAGGCTCCCCAGGGAAGGGTCCCAGCTTGTCCAGGGGACATCTGCAGATAACAAGCTACTGAATATCACTGCATGACTGATAAGAACTATAGCAACCCATTGGGAGATGCTCCGCCCAGAGGGAGGAGCCAAGCATTGCTGCCCAGATATCACCTGGAGATTCTGACACACAAGCATGGCTTCCCACTGGATTCTCCAGAGGAACAGCAGCTGCTTCTACTTCCTGGATCTGCTGAGGAAGAATACACCCTTTTCTGCTGGGCCCCCTGCTCCAAAAGAACCACATCTGACACTTCAGGAGGACTGCAGGGTGTCAGGTTGAGTTCTGACTCTGTCAGGGTTGTTCTAGTGTAATGTATTATTTTATTTTATCTTTCCCCGCCCCCCCCCCCCCCTTCCATATCAAAAACTGTGATTTCCTCCTCCCTTATTTTTCACCTGAGAGCCCCTTAATTTAAAATTAATAGCAATTCAGAGGGATGGGGAGGGTTTGCATTCTCCATTTCAGGTGCCTTCTTTAGCAGGCACCTGTCTTTCCAAACCAAGACACATACGGACATTGCAAGAGTCTCCAGGCTGTTTAAGATCTGGAATGTCAGACACAAAGACAGGGGCTTCATCAAGACCTGCGGGGGGGGAAATGCGGAATGCGGAGGTTCAGGGACATCACACCATAACCAATATGATCCAGTGAAGCCGAATTTATTAACCCAAAAATGACTATATTTTAATAATTCTATATTGTCCACGCATCTCTAGCTAATACATAAATGGTTAATCCTTGCTGCTCACCCATCTAAAATAAGATGCTGATTGGATCATATAAATTTTCATGCATCTGGCTGTAGTTTTCTGTCCCACCCATGAACTGTCTTTTTCCTTACTTTCCCAGGCTCACTGACAAACTTGCTGAGTCCAGATGACTCTTCTTCTTGTAACTTTTTCAAGGATATACTGACCCCGTTTTCTGAATATGCCTTTTATTGTTTGTGAACGTGTCCATTGTCCATTATCCCAAGCAGGCTGGACTGTGCATTGGCTGAATATGGCCATTGTCCTGCAAAAACTCCTCTATCTGCAAAAAATCCTCAATATTTCCCTGGTTTTGTTTTTGCACAAGCCAGATTGATTTAAAAGCACGGTCAATTAGTTTCTGCACACAGCGTAGTAAGCAAGGCACTAGAAGCAGAATTGAAAAAGAATACAAAGTATCATAATGCCAAAGCGTGCTAAGTCCTTGAGCCAGCCTGTTATTCCCCAGGATTTTAGCCACACCTCAAAGGAATTATCAATAACTGTGAGCTTTTTCATATTCTCCTTAAGCAGTGACAGTTTTTTGTGAATAGATTCAGAGTGGTCAGAGAGATTCTTGCAACACATCCCTTCAAAATCCTCACACCCATGTCCTTGTGCTAGCAACAAAAAATCTATAGCAGTCCTGTCTTGTAGCACAGTGTGGCATATGCTACCTTGTGGGAACTCAGCACATCACTCCTGATGTCCAGAGCTACCGAGAGAACCCTTGGGGGGCTCGGGAGTCTTGGAATGTTGCCAGAAGCACTTGGTGGCTTGATTTTGATCCATCTAGGGATGTGCCACCTGTGTATGAGGAGATGAAACCTGTGAGAATCACTCGGGTGTGAATGGTGAAGGGAAGACATAATTCTAGGGTAAATCACAGATTTTGCGGTTTTGGCACAAGGGGGTTGTGGAGACAAGATGGAGGAATCAGGGCGTGTCACAAGGCTCTTCTTCCTTCTTCTTGTCGTCCATCTTCTGTGGTGGTGTTGGCACTTGTGGATTGGTCTGGGGTGAAGGTACACTTGGTGACGAGGGTGATAGGTATTGGGAATAAAGAGTAAATGTGATATGCGTAGTTTTTGATATAAAAGACGTGACCGCCTCGGGGGTGGTCAGAGTGCCTTTGGCTGCCGTGCTGGTCAGATCCAGGTCGGGCAGAGAAGGGACTTTGTAGATAAGAAACAAGAAACAATTCTGAAGACCGAAAAAACCTAGAGTCCAGACTCATCTTTTGAAGCGCAGCGTGCAAAGAACCATCTTACGCGTGTGTGGGAGCAGAGACGGACAGCCGAACCCCATACTACCTACATCAGTGGTAAGCTCATTCAGTATTGCAGATGTAATGTTAATTTGTTTTCCTGTCCAACAAGCCAATCACTTTAATTGTGTAAGGGCCTGTGAAGAAGCTACACCTGGTGTAAAAAGTGATGCCAGTATAACCGAAAGCTTGTTCCACAATTCTGCATTATCCTTACAGCCTGAGCCTAATGAATGCATGCTACGTTTTTGACATTGGAATTTGTGCCTGATGTTAAGCATTTTTTGAATGCTGGGGGCAAACAGTGTCAGTTTCCCAAAATAGCAAGGTCCTCCTAATGCTTTCTGAGGAATTGCAGGCCAAGCTCTATCTCCACAAATGAGAAAAACTCCAGGGGGCAACATGCTGATTTTTGTTTTAGGGGCACAGACCATGTCCAGTTTGTACAGTATGCTGTGGTATTGTAGTACCATGAAGAAACAGGAGATATCCAAGTGCTATCGTCTCTGGGCTTTCCTGGCCTTTCCCTAATCAGCTGTTTGCCCTTGAAGTACTCAAAGAACAAACAATAATTTCCTGGCACTGATCTCAGAATATCCAATTCCTGTGTGAAGCAGCGAGTTGCCGAGAGAGGGCTCGACCCTCTCTGTCGCCCGGCAAGCACTCAGCACGCTGCCTGCAGCAGGGGCACTCTCCTGGGCTTGGTTACCCGAGAGGGCGCCTAGGGAGAACTGTCCCACGTTATAGTGGTGACAGCTCCCTGTAGTGGACGGGGCTCGCGGCTACAATCCAACAGGAAGAAGGTGACTCCAGCCGAGGATTAAAATACCGTTTATTTTAGGTGGGAAACCTCAGAGCTGCAGCAATGTGCACCGGCTTACAGCGTCTTATCAAGGGGGCTGGAAACAGGGGTGGGAACAACATCAGGACCAATGGAAGGCAAGGAGGGAGTGGTATTAGAGGGAGTGACATTAAGGGAGAAGCAATAGGAGTGCATAAAGGGCGGGACCCTGGCCCCTGAGCCAATCATCCGACGCTCCAGTCAGAAGTTTCTAGAGGGAAGGGAGTGACAGACAAGGCACCAGGGAGGGGTCTAGGGAAGGATACATTAAAAGATGGGAGGAGTGGGGATGATTGGCAGCGAGGAGGAGGGTGGAGTGAGCCAAGCCTGAACCATATAACAATGGGGGGGGGGGGGGGGGTAACAGAACCATCCAACATACAAAGTGAGGGGGAAACAGAACAACTTAACACAACACAACACTGTGGTTCCTGGCCTGTAGTATTTAAATTTTCAGTGATTATAAATGCCTGAGCTCCTAAAGGATTTCTAGGGATTTTTTGGTTTCCACACCAATTTTCTCTGATTACTCCATTTTGATTAGTACACCAATTTGACCAGGCCTTACTTAAATTACCATAAATTTGAGCTCTGGTCCATTTTCCGAATTCTTCCATTGAGTCGAAGGGAACTCCCATTAAATAGGTACGAAATGGATCCAAAGGGGTGGCTAGTGATAAGCAATAAGATTCTTGCCCTGTTCTGTTAGCCCATGTAACCCACATGGTAGCTTGCTTCTCTATACTGAATACTTCCTGCATTTCTTTAATCACTGCACTCAGCAACATTGTTAATATCTGCCAGACTATTGCCATTGTTGCTGTTGTCAGCGATCACACCTGCGCTTTGCCCAAAATGCTTTGGCCTGCTCCCACTCCTTATCACTAATGTGATGTATTTGCGGTATTGCTATTCCCACTCCACATTCAGTAGCTATTATCTTGCTCCCTAGTACAATTTGGTTTACTAGAGCAATGAAAGCAAGTCTAAACTGCACCCATAGTAACAATCTCTGCTCATGTGTTTCTATCAAAGATACATCCTGGAGAAAACTCTGATATCCCTCCCAGTTATGCCCTAAGAATTTAGCTAATGCTATTCTTGGGGTAAAAGTGTTAAGGTGGTTAGAGCATCTATTGCATATTAGGTTAAAAGGCCTAAATTTCTTCTCTTTCTCTCGAACCAAGGGTAAATTATGTTCTTGATGACCTTGTCGCCAAGTTTTTAAGTTACACTTTATACAATGAACCTTAAGCCACGGCTTGCATGCACAACCACGCAGATAACAAGCCTTTTCTATCTGATTTCCAACTTGTGATGGAAGTGAAGGTAAATGGGGTCTGTTTGCATTTAACCCATGTATATTAAGCCTATGTGGAGTTGCTAGTACTTCCTCAGCATACTCCAGCAAACTTGGTAGATATTCCGATCGTTGTTCAGCTGTCAGGTGTTGGAGAAGTGGATTCAGGGCTGTCTGGAATCGGTGCTTTCGCCGACTCTCTGCCTCTGGACACAGTCTGGGTTGATGACGATGGTTTCAGATAGGGCTTCACTCACTTGGCTGGGATCCAACGAATGCCTTTATCTGTAAGCAAGCACATATAACCTCTGCCTATTAGTTTTACTGTAGCCGGTCCTTCCCACACCCCTGTTTCTGGGCTTTTGAACATGACCTGAGTACCGTCAGGCAATTCCTCCCTTGAATTACGTGTGTGGGCATGATGCACAAGAATAGGTGGATCTTCCCTATCTCCTGTTGTTCTAAGGTAATTAAGCACAAAGATGGCTTTAGCTGTTTTGTCCTCAGGAGATAACCCTGTAGTTCCACCTTTTTGTTTTTGCAGCATGCCCTTGAACATCTGATGAGCACGCTCAATAATTGCCTGACCAGTAGGATTGTAAGGAATATCAGTGTCATGTTGAATACCCCGTAAATTACAGAAACGCTTGAATCTTAAGGAACAGTAAGCAGCACCATTGTCAGTCTTGATTGCTAAGGGGACACCTAATATGGCAAAACAATTGTACAAATGTTTCTCAATATGACATGCTGCCTCACCTGCAAAGGGAGTAGCCCATATAACACAAGAATAGGTATCAATGCAAAGATGTACAAACTTTTTCTGACCAAATTCTGCTACATAAGTTACATCCATTTGCCATAATTGCAAGGGTTGGGTACCCCCAAGGTTAACACCTGTGCCTAAACCAATGCCATCTTGTTGACAATCAGGACAGGATCGCACAATACCAGAAGCATCAGTAAAGGGAACCCCAAATTGCTTAACTAACATTTTAGCAGATTGATGAAGAAAGGTGTGGGAAGTTTTAACCTGCTGAAATTTATCAGGGTTTGGCATTGGCCAGACAGCGGCTACCAACCGATCAGCTCAAACGTTGCCTTCAGACAGACCAGGGAGAGCTTGATGACTTTGAATATGAGTAATAAGGTTTTTAAGCAATTGGCTTAAAAAGGAATAAAAATGCTTATTACTCACTTCTTGAAGTGCTGCTCTTTCAAGGCGTTGGACACAGCCAACTACATAAAGCGAATCAGAAACAATGTTAATGGCCTCATTATATCAATTTTCAAAAGCCCAAATCACAGCTTTCAATTCTAATGTCTGCAATGTATCTTTTGACTCTCCAAAAATGACATGCTTTTTTCACCCTTTGTCTTGCTGCCAAGTGCAGGCAGCCCTTTTTGACCTTTAACCTGCATCAGTGAATACTGTCTGCCCAGATACCGGACAGTCAGATCTCCAGGGTCTGTCCTCCAGACGCTGATGTTCCAATAAAGATAACACCCGGTGTCATGGGTAAGTGTTGTGAACTTTACCATCATAACCAGCCAAAGCTACCTGGAAAGAAACAGAATGTCTAATTCCCCATTCAAGATACCAGTTTGCCAGTGGTACTACAATTGCATATGGTTCATGTCTCCAGATTTCCAATATTCTCCCTCTACCCTTCATAATCAAATGAGCAAAAATTTCCAATCCAGTGGTAATAGTTCTAGACTGTTTTACAGGTAAAAACACCCATTCCAAAAGAACTAAAGGATTAGCCCGAGTTTTAACCCATTGACAAATTAAGGTGAAAGGATGCTTGGTAAAGTGGTCATTCTCCTTGCTCTGATTGATGATCATCAATTGAACTGGAACATTCTCGATCAGACGATGTGCATGTGATGTAGCAACCTTTGTGGCTATGTGATCCAAGGCCCGCTGTTGTCTCTTATCCAGGGTCCGGCGTTCATCTGCCCGAGATGAAGTACCTAGTAACTGTATTAATAGTTCAAGTTCTGCGTTAGGTATCCCACAAATAGTTCTACTCCATTGAATACCTCCAACTAACTCCTGAACATCATGTACAGTTTTAATTTCAGTGGTAATGGTGAGTTTCTGTGGTTTCACTACAGACTGATCAATCTGCCATCTGAGATATTTCCAAGGAGCAGAATGCTGCACCTTATCAGGAGCAATTTTTAACCCCCTGTCTTCTAGCAAAACTGTCATGGTTTTTAGAACAGTTACAGAATCTAATTGTTTTCCAGCCACTAATATATCATCCATGTAGTGATAAATGATATATTCAGAGAATTGCTGCCGAACAGGTTCTAATGCCCAAGTGACATAAATTTGGAACATTGTAGGGGAGTCACGCATGCCTTAGGGCAACCAAACCTTTCATACCTTTTGTAGGGTTCTGCCTTATTGATAGATGGAACAGAAAAAGCAAAATGGTCTGTGTCCTCTGGATGTAAGGGAATGGTGAAAAAACAATCTTTGAGATCAATGATCAATAGATTCCATGACTCAGGTATCATAGTAGGAGATGGAAGACCAGGTTGCAAGGCACCCATACTTAGCATTACTGCATTAACAGCACGTAAGTTATGTAGCAACCTCCATTTCCCACTCTTTTTCGGGAGGGCAAAAATTGGAGTGTTCTTCTAAGGGCTAGTGGATGGTTTTATGTGCCCTTCCTCAAGCTGTTCTTGCACTAATTGTTGGACCATGGGCAGCTTTTCCTTTGACAGCGGCCACTGATCAATCCACACAGGCCTATCAGTGGTCCAGCTAATTTTGAGGATTGGCTGCCCCCCAGTGGCTGCTGCTAAAAAGACTCTGTAACAATGGTGGCTTTTTACTGGCTTAACAGATCCCTGCCAAGCAAATCTAGTAAAGTACCAGGAGTTTGCATGACATAAAACCTTGTAGACGCATTCACTCCATCTGGGAAAGTAAAGGTAATCACGTCTTTGCTCATTTGAGTTGCCTGAGTCCCTCCAATACCTGCAATGCCTAAAGTAAGATTGACCAATGCCCAATCTTTTGGCCATATTGTGTTTGAAATGATGGTTACATCTGCTCCATTGTCAATTATGAGTTTCTTAGTAATGGAATCACCATTCAGATGTGTCAGGGTTACCTGTTTGTCTGGTTTACCTCTTGTGATATCCATGGCCCAATAAACTTCTGGGTTACCTGTGGAACCAAAGCCTCCTGTTCCCTGCTCCTTGTCGCCTGTACAGGGGACAGAAGACTTAAAAGGAACAAGCTGAGCAATTTGTGAACTTTTGGGAATGGATACAGGAGGGAAAAATGTTCTAACCATACTTTTAGCAACCCCTTGATAATCCGCATCAATAACTCCAGGGATTATACCAATTCCTTTTTACTGGCAGATGATCTCCCTAACAGAAAAGCACTAAGCCCACCCCCCAAGGGTCCTTTTACATTGGTATCTATCAGGTGTACAGCAGAGTCCGTGATGGTGACGTCTACAGTGGTTTTCACATCCAGTCCGGGGCTTCCAGAAGTTGACAATCTGAGAGAGTGAAGTCCTGCTCCTCCTCCACCATGGGAGGCTGAGCTATCCAGGCAGCTCTCCGTACTTCTTTCTGCACATGCGGAGAGGGCACGTTACCAAGGCCATTTGCCTGGAACCGACATTCTTTAGTATTGTGATTATCTTTTTTTGCAGATAGAACAAAATTTTTTCATAGTTGCAAAGCAACACTGACTCCTAACATGTCTGATTTTTCCACATCTAAAGCACTTAATGCTCTTTCCCTCTGCTTTCTTTTGCAATGTAGAAAGTGGTTTTATGTAGCCTCTCTCCGCGGCCGCGGGAGCTGGATGGAGCCCAGCTAGCTGCTCCCGGAATACGGCCGAAGATGGCCACACGATCTGCCACTCCCATGTCCCCTCTGGACCCCTGGGTAGGGGTGACCGTCTGCGGCATGGGTGGTGCAAGCAGGATCGTGGCTACGAAGTCCTGAGATAAAGGAAGGAGAAGTGGACAGCCGGGTAGGTACCAAGGATCTTTAATCTTCCCCTGCAGGGCTAGGGATGGGTTTCAGGGAGGTCTCGGGAGGGGCACTGATAAAGGGAGTGGGTGTGATAGAAGGAGACAAAAATCTAACCAATAAACAAGGACCCAGGGAGGAGCGTGGGTTACAGTTAAGCCACTGAGGATCAGATAGGGGAGGGGAGAAACCCCGGAGGCAAATCATACATCGAATAAGGGATGGTTGACACAGGAAATTCTCGAAATAATGGGGGTGGTTATCGTGACAGACCAGGGCGGGGGGGGAGCACTGAAAGGGAAGAAATAAGCTTAAAAAGGCATAAAGGCAGGTTCTGAGGGACAAACCAATGGCAGGAAAACAAGGGATAAAAAACTTAGGGAGAAACCATTGTGAGGGAAGTACGGGGGGGAACCGAGGACCAAACCTTTATTAACTTACAAAAGGAATAATCAATAATAAAAACACATGATGCCACAGTTTTACTGCATGCTTTACTGCAGCAGCTACATAAGCTTTTTTTTGCCTTTGTGTAGTCCTAGTCATCAGTTCCAGCATTTCTGTAACATCAGCTCCCTTCTTTAGTGTACCCAAAATCTGCCGAGTTTTATCATTAGCATTGTCAAAAGCCAGCATATTAAACAATTGCACCTTTGTGTCTGAATCCAAATCAGATGACCATAAATAGCTTCATGCAATCTGTCTACAAATTTATCAAAGTCCTCATTCCCTCCTTGCCGAATTTGTGTAAAAGACTTAGTGTGTTACCCATCTGGAAGTGCAAGGAAAGCATTATAAGTTAATTGTTGGCTCATCTGTAAAACCTCATCAATGCTCCTAGCCTGGGCAGTGGCAGTAGCCCAGGGCCCTTTGCCAAATAACTGTTGTGCTGTTAAACCACCCAGAGGATCACCCTGCGCCCGAGGTTTTGCTGCTTCCTGGGCACACTTTTCCTCCCAGCTTTTATGGAACATCACCTGCTGGTGGGGAGGCATTATAAGACTTATTAGGGTATACACATCAGGTAGAATAAATGTAGTAGAGGCAAAAAAATACTGCAGCAGTGACTGTGCCAGCTGGGATTTTAAACCAAATTGTGAGATTGCATTTCTTACCCTCTCTAAAATCTTCCAATCAAAAGGGTCCCAAACTCTACCTGCAGCATTAGTTACAAAAGGAAAAGCCTGCATATCATTTGTGAGAAAACTCCCTTCTATAATCGCTTCTGTAATAACCCCCTGCCACTTGCGTTTCTGTGCTGCTTCTATTTCAGGGTCACATTCCAATTCCAATTCCACATTCTTTACAGCATGAGAGGGAGGATTTCATTTAAGCGGCTCGGATGCTGGCTCAGAGACAAAATGAGAGGGTGGTAACTGCTTTCCTGATTGTCTGCCCGAACCCACAATCACTGGTAGATCCATTTTTTCAAAAGAATAATCTCTTTTGGGGACAACCAAATCCTTTTGTTGAATTACCAATTTTTGTAAATTGTCCACTAAAGATCGTAAATCCTCTTCAATGGAAGTTTTATTCATAACAACATCTCTTTCCTTATCCTTGACAGCATGTTTAGTCTCTAAGTTACTGTTATCAGCAGTTTTTTCACTCTGAGTACAACTGTCCTTTGCTCTGCAGACTAACAAGCCCAAAGAGGTTTTTTCACTGCGAGTACAAGTGTCCTTTGGTCTGCAGACTAACTCTACCGAAGAGGCAGCAGCTTCCTCTTTCTCACTAGGAGCTGGAGGAGCAGTTGGTGTAATGCTTGATGCTGAGCTGAGGGGTTGTGGGCAGCGCGAGGGAATATCTAAGGTTGTAGAAAACAGTGGCTGAACTGAAGTTACTGGGAACGCCTGAGGCTTTTCTGGCTCAGAGGCAAGGGCAGCACAAGCTGCAGCAGCAGCTTTCCTCTCTGCCTTTAAGGCCTGGAAGACTTTCAGGGTGGTTTTCCACAAAGGAGCATACTTAGACTCCTCTTCTGCCTCATTCCCCCCGGATGAAATGCAGTCCCACAACCTTCGCCCCACAGCTTCCCATGTCGAAATCTCAAAAGCACCCTGTGCTCCTGCTATGAGATTATGCTCCCAAGCCCAGTGTAATCGTCCCTTCAAATTGGAAGCATCATACTTATGTTCTCTCTAAGAGAGGATAGGTTGGAGGAGTTTCTGAACACCTTCCCTTTCACGTTCAGACCCCATCTCCTCCCCGGCCGCTCACCCTGATCAGGGCGAGATTCAGGACATCTACGATTGGAGCTCCAGTAACCTTTTCCTCTCACCGGGGCAGTGAGGATACTTTCGACCGGCTTCTCCGCTCCTCGAAGGCTGGCTCCGACCCTCTGCACAGCAGCCAAATTGCCGTCCTCAAGTCCCTCTCAGGTTTGCCCGTGATCTCCACCAGAAATGTGGGCTGAAAAAAGTGCGGGATGCGGAGGTCCAGGGACATCACACCATAACCAATATGATCCAATGAAGCTGAATTTATTATCCCTAAAAAGACTATATATATAATAATTCTCTACTGTCCACGCGTCTTCAGCTAATACATGATTCGTTCAACCTAACTGTTCACGCATCTAAAATAGGATGCTGATTGGATCATCTAATTTATCATGCATCTGGCTGTGGTTTTCTGTCTAACCCATGAACTATCTTTTTTTCTTACTTTCCAAGCTCACTGACAAACCTGCTGAGTCCTGATGACTCTTTTTTCTTGTATCTTTTTCTAGGATATACCGACCCCATTTTCTGAACATGTCCATTATTGTTTGTGAACGTGTCCATTGTCCATTATCCCAAGCAGGCTGGACTGTGCATTGGCTGAATATGGCCATTGTCCTGCAAAAACTCCTCTGTCTGGAAAAAATCCTCAACACATTGCAGATGGGAACAGGAAAGTGGATGCATTAGCCATGGCAGTAGAAACTGCTAATGTTCCTAATATCTTTGCCCAGGCAAAGTTGTCACATGCATTTTTTCATCAAAATATACCTGCCCTTATCAGAATGTTCAAACTTTCAAAAGATCAAGCAAAAGCTATTGTCACTACATGTCCGAACTGTCAAAGCTATCAGATACCATCTATGGGGACGGGAGTCAGTCCTCGAGGTCTGAACAGCTGCCAGCTGTGGCAGACAGATGTGACCCACTACACACCTTTCGGAAGGTCAAAACACGTGCATGTATCGGTCGACACGTTTTCGGGAGCAGTATTTGCATCATCACATCCAAGAGAAACTACACCGCACACAATAAAACACTTCCTCCTTGCCTTTGCCACTCTAGGAGTACCAAAAGAGATAAAACAGATACTGGACCTGCCTATATCTCCCGTAAGTTAAAGGAGTTCTTCAGTGAATGGGGAATAGCACACAAGACAGGCATATCTGTAAACCCCATAGGACAATCCATTGTGGAAAGGACACATCAAACCCTCAAAAGGGTCCTCAGTCAATAGACATGAGAATCAAATCTCCAATGGAAAGACTTTGCAAGGCTCTCTATGTCATCAACTTCCTGAACTGTACAGCATCAGAGCCTGACCCACCAATACTTTGCCACTTTGCAAATACCACCCAAGCAAAGCTCACTGAGAAACGACCTGTGCTCGTGAAGGACCCTGAAACACACCACATAAACACTGGGCCTTTCCAGTTGATTACCTGGGGCAGAGGACATGTGTGCGTACTACTACCCTCTAGTCCAAGATGGTACCCAGGAAAAAACATAAAACCATACCAAGGCACTGCAAACACTACAAACGGTGACAAAAATTCTCCTGGGTCAAACACAAGACCTCCTCAAAACCAAACCAGTTCTTCCTGGATACGAAGACGTAGCCAAATACCCACAAACAGAAGAACAGGCTGCCCCATCACATGACAGCAGACAAAATAGAAAGCTGAATAACATTCTGCTGCATCAAACAATAGATAGCCTGCACACAAAAGTGTTCTCTGAATTCTATGTTGTTACCCCTTTTCTACCTCAAAAACCCCTGTTATTGCCTTTTCCTAACTACTTTTCAAAACCCCTTAACCTTATCCCCCTCCCTTAGCTTAGAAAATTAAAAAGAAAAAGGGGGAGGAGGGGAAGGAACAGAGAAAAGAACAAGGGAGTAAACCCTCTCCTCCCACTATAAAGATAACAAATTTTGCTTATATTCCCTATCAGAAGCCCCATTCCTGTCCAAAGATGAAAAATATCTCCGTTGGTGCTGTCCTCACTGCTGCCTGGATGTGCTTCACCGTACCACGTGCCTTCGGCTGGATTAGCCCACAGCCTAGCCATAATGTTTGGGTAACCTTAGCAAGGACATTAAAACAGGATAACATGTGCCTATCCATGGGAAGCATTGATAACCCACTTTCCACATGCCTAGTAGGAATTTCCTTCATAGCAGATGATTGGCCTGTCTGTAACTCAGAGCTCCTCCGGACCACAGGTAAGAGATCCTTGGGATGAGTGGACAAAAGTGCTGCCCAATGCTCCTGAGGAACCCCAAGAATTGGACCTGTTGGGCTCCTCCAGGGCCACATACTGTGTCAAATTTTACTTTAAATGTCTGAAAAATAATTGGCCAGAAATTGACCAGACAAAAAACACATACCGAAAAGACATATCACCCATTAACAAAACCTATAACTATCCCCACTGCTGTAATTACACTGCTCGTGTGATCTCTGTGTCCTCTCTCCACCCCAAAGTATTACCCAAGGGAATGTTTCTCATCTATGGTGACAGAGTATGGGCTGGGATCCTCTCCCGACTCCAGGGAGGTTCCTGTACCCTTGGAAAACTTTCTACCCTCACTCCAAATATCACCCTGTTACATAATTGGAAAAAAGAAAGTGAATTAAAATGCCACAAAAGGTCCTACAATGAATTTGATGAAACTTGTGATCCCATATTGTACAATTGGAACAAACCAAAAAAGATTGCTGTCTCCCTATTTTTACCATGGGTAGCTGCAGCTAAAGCTCTTGGTGAAATAAATCACCTTGGGTGCTGGCTCAGTAAACAAGCTAACGCTACATCTTCTGCCCCGAGCCATCTCTTAAAGGAAGAAGAATCCACAAGACATGTTTCACTCCAGAATCAAGCTACGATTGACTTCCTGTTGCTTGCCCACGGACACAGTTGTGAAGACTTCGAAGGGATGTGCTGCTTCAGTCTCTCTTCTTGCTCGGAATTCATCCACGCGAACATCCAGAATCTGAAAGAACTCATGAAGGACTTGAAAGTAGAAAAACCCCCAGACCGGGTCAATGACCTTTTCGGTCAGTGGGGATTAACTGGATGGGTTGCATCTTTGGTTAAGGGAATGTTGTGGATTCTCCTTGTAGCTGTTATTGTACTAGCTATGTTCTCGTGCCTTGCTCACTGTTTCAAAAGAACTACAGGGAACGTCTTCTTTCTAAAAAGAGAAAGTGGAATTGTAGCAGGCACAGGGCCTGCAAGGGCCCCGTGGAGAGCAGAGGCCTAAAGATAAGAAAATGCCAAGTCATAGCGAAAAGGTCAGAAGCCCCTCTCTTCCACCTTCCTGACCCTGGCTAATCTCTCTGTGACCCCATAGGTTACTTCTCCTAAACCCCTGCTATTGGACAATTTCTGATCCCTTCTAACCCTATATATGGGGCTGTTTTAGCCCATTCTGGATAGAAGAGCTGTCGCTGGAACCCTTCACAAACCTCCCAATAAAACCATCACTGTGAAACTCCAGGATGCCTTCTCTCTCTGTATCTGCTTGACCAGGAAGCCACAGCCTGCCAGGGCGCCTTAGCAAGCAAAAGAGTTGAAACCATAAAAAGAGCTGAGATGACTAAGAGCTGATATCACTTGGGCTTGCTAAGATTGCCTGTGGCTAAAGGGGCTTGGGTATTCGGACAGTCTCCAAGGACTGAGCAATCTGGCCTGTTCCAGCTTGCCTGCCTTGGGGCAAAAAAAACCTGCAGGAAGCCAGCTATCTGACATTAATGGGGGGAAGATGAACAGCTCCCAGGGCTGCTACTAAAGAAACCAGGAGCTGGTTGGGCAGCAGCAGTGCCTGGGGCAGACAGTGTTTGTGAGGAGCTCTAGAAGAGCTGAGCCCAGGGGCTGTTGGCCAAGGCCCAAGGAGCATTTCTCAGCTGGCAGGGCGGCCTGAGAAGGGGAGGGGGGAATGCAGCAGCACAGGGCCCATGGAATGTAGGGGCCATTGTGACACTGTGGGGCCCTGTGACACCAAGGGACCATATTAACAATTTTTAGGTGTCATGGAACCAAGGGGCCCTTGTGACACTGTGAGACCCCACAGAACTAAAGGTCCATTCTGACATTGCTGGGCCTCATGGAACCTTGGAACCATAGAAAGACCATTAAGACATTTCACAGACACATGGAACCAGGGGGCTGTTGTGACACTGAGGGGACACATGGAATCATGGAGACCATTGTGACACTACGAGGCCCCATGGAATAAGCAAAGCATTGTGACACTGTAGGCCACAATGGAACCAAGGAGACCATTGTGACACTGTGGGGCCTCATGAAAGCAAGAGGCCTTTGTGGCACTGCAAGGCTGCATGGAACCAAGGGGCCATTGTGAAATTGCGAGGCCTTCTGTCATCAGTGGTCCATTGTGACACTAAGGAACCAAGGGGGACCATTGTGACACTGCAGGGCTTCATGGAACCAAAACTCCAGGGTGACACAGAGAGGCTGCCTGTAATCAATGGTCCATTGTGACACTGTGCAGCCAAAGGAGACCATTGTGACACCACAAACCCCCATGGTCCAAAGGTCCATTGTGACACTGCAGAATCTTAAGGAACCTGGGGCCGTTGTGACACTGTGGGAGCCCATGGAACCAAGGCACCCTTGTGACACCTCAGGGCCCCATAAAACCAAAGAAACACGGAACAGGTCTGGCTGGTTTGGCCTCCTGTGGGCCACCTGACTGGTCCAGCTGACCTTGGCATGTTGAGGGTCTCTTCTCATCTGCTGCTGAAACACTGGGGCTCCGTGCTTTCCTTCCTAAGGAAAAGAACTGTCCTTCTCCTCCAGGCACCCATGAACAGAACTGGGATTACACCACCAAATATCCTTATATCCAAGGATTGTTCCCATAGCAATATTGCCAGGACAAGTCTGTCTGGCAGTGGTTTCACAAGGGTCACCTCTCATCTGTCCCCAAAACCCTGGGGAAGGCTCCATGCTTTACTTCCTATGGAAAAGAACTGTCCTTCTTGTCCAGGCACCCATGGCCAAATATGAGTTCCATCTCCAACATTGCCTGTTGTGACAGACTGGAGGAGATTGTTGGCTTGAATAATTTTGTGTCTGGGGAAGGAAGGGGCAGGTCCAGCCTTGCCCTGCCCTGTGACCCCAGCACTGCCCTGCCCTGGAACCC
>JANIJU010000026.1:111103-123311 GCA_025504685.1 Leucosticte australis
TGACCCATGGAGCAAATCACCAGCCTTGTATGAAGACCAGCAAGCCACAGCAGTTTAAGTAGCATAGTAGTGAAATTATCACAGGGTGAAAAAATAGATATTTGGGGTTCTTAGAGTTGGGATTTTGTCGGCAAGATGGAGGGATTTGGGCATGTCCAGCCTTTCTCCTTCTTCTTCTCTGCCTCCATCTTCTTCTCTGATGTTAGCACTTTTAGATTGGTTTCGAGTAGAAGCTCACTGTCTAACATAGGTGATAGGTATTGGAAAGTAATTTTTAACATTGTATACTTAGTTTTTAGTATAAAGAGATAATACCACCCCGGGGGCTGGCAGTGTTCATGGAACTGTCCTGCTGGATGGACCTCGGCAGGGCAGGAGAAAAATTTTTATAGCTAAGATGCAATAAACAACCTTGAGACCGAGAACTGAAGAACTCCGACTCATCGTTCAAGCATGCTGGCTGGAAAAGAGACTTTTCACGTACCTTGGTTTTGCAGCGATCTGGACCCTTGAGATCTTGGCGTCCCTGGGTGGGCGTAGTGATAAGCCTCTTGGCAAGCTGCCACACGAGCCCAAGAAAAATCAGGCATTCTCATGAAAATCCAGGGAACATCCTGACCTCTGCCAAAAAGACTCGTATCAGGATCGATCCGGAGGGGGACCAGAAGTGTACCTGGGACCTCTCACCTTCAAGGGTGACCTTGGGACTGACTTCTCTGACAACTCGGATTTTGGTAAGAAGGTGAAAATTGAGTAGATGGGGTGTACATGCTCACAGGAAATACTAAGGATTTTGTCAGCCCTACAGGGCATGGCAGCCACACACCCTGTGGAGATTTCTGAAAAGGAGCTTAGAGATCTCTTATTATGGGTGTGCTGTAACTACCTGCACTCAGAGATGCCTCTGTTGTTCAAAAAAGGCTTTTGGCAGGAGATCAACAGACACCTTTATCACTTGGCCATGAGATGAGATAAGGCAGCTGTGAAATTGTTGCCATCCGCATGGGTAACCCTGAAAGCAACCACAAAGAATAGCAGGAAGGTTGCAAGCCAGCACCAGGCAATCGAAACTCCCACAAGGGTTTAATGGGGGGAGCATAGCCAGCAGCAGGCTGTGCTTGTCCCTATCAGCCCAGGGGAGATAGAAACAGCTCCCATCAAAGGGGAGCAGGAGAGAACGTCATCACCTCCAATTCCCTCATCACCTCAGAGGTTCACAGGGTCTCCAGAGCGTCGGAGAACCCCAGAAACCTCAGGGCCCTCGGACACCAATTCTGACACATCCCTGCCACTCCCGGGAGAGCTTAAGGTAGAATTTTCCCCAAGTGAGTTGGAAGATTTGGACTTTGCCTTCTTTGAGGCGTGTCCTCCTGACTTGTGGAAGCCAAAAAGCGGTTGCTGGGCAGGGACAGCAGTAGAACTGGCGGGAGAGGGGACTGAGATGGGACCTGAGGGGGAGAAGGAATTGCCCACTTGCAAGGGGCGTGGCTGCACCGATGCTGCACCAGGCAGCCAGCGGCAGCCTGGGGTGGCGGCGGGGTTAGCCACAGGGGCCATGGAGGCAGTGGAAGGCTCAGGAGCTGCAGCAGTTTTCATGGGCGCCATGCCAATGGCAGCGGCGGTTTCAGGCCATGCGGTACGAAAGACGTGAGCAAGAGGAAGAACTCGTGAGACTGTTGTGGCGGGCAATAGGCAGACACTCGGGGAAAGCTCACAGATGGAAGTGTCTGTGTTGGGTGGGAGTAAGCCAGCCGGGATGGCTGTCAGGTCTAAGGCAACTACCATGGTGAGACACGGCAGACAGGCAATGATGACGCAACACTCAGCAGTAGGAACAAGGAGATCTGCCCAGATTGCCGAAGCGTCACGGGCACGGGCTGAGCGGGAATTGCATGTGTCGGTTGTGGGTGTGGATACAGTGTCAGAGGAGGAGGAGGATTCCGAAAGGGATCAAGCTAGGGAGGAAACGTCGGCCCTGGAATGGGACTGCAACAGCGGGGATGTTAGTCTCAGGGAAGAGCGGACATTCCCCAGACCACGCGTGCACAGAGACGGGCGTGGGCTAAGCGCAGTCGGGGATGCCCGCACTCCCGTGACAACACAGGCAGAGACAGGGCATGGTCAGGGTACAGAGGTTTCCTGAGGTATCACCCCCCTCTCCGGTCCCATGGCAGCAGACACATATCCAATTTCAACAGTCAGCTCAAATACAGGTTCAGCAAACTGCACAGCCTCAGCCTCAATCCAAATCTCAGATGAGAGAGTTGTCGCAAATACAGCAGATACTGCTTGAGGCAGTCAAGGACCCATCAGAGGCACAAATTGGAGACTTCAGTGGGAATGTACAAGTGTTACAGCTGGCTGCCATGCCAGATCCTCCCTGGCATGCGACAGTGCCACCTTGTGGTGGGACCGGCAAATTGCAGGAAACCCTGATAGACCCAGTCGGTCAAGCCCCAGCGCCATCTAGTGGCAAGATTTTAACATTGCAACATTTTTTCCCAATTTCATATAAAAAGAAATCTAGGTCAAAGAAGACAACTTCAGCACAGCAAGTGGAGCTTCCATCAACTCCTGAATCTCATGGGACTTAGGACACTCTCCCTGAGGCACAGCAACAGGATGACACAGTATTACTGCCTCAGAGGGTGTTCCAGCCTGGATGCTTTCAGCAGCAGTGACTGCCGGCTCATCTGGCCGGAGGCCAAGGGTTACTATACTAAGGAGTGTAGCCAAATATCTTTTGCAGTATTTAGGCAAAGCTATGGGAACCACAGCATGAGAATTTAAAATCCCTGTTCCTAATTTGGGGTCAAGGGCCAAGACTTCAGCCCGGCAGGGGATGCAGATTCCAGCGACACTGATGACTTCCAAGATGGGAGAGGCTGCAGCATGGTCACAGCCTCCACAGATGGCTCCATTGTACATGCAAGCACCCATGGAGACACAGGTACCCCAAGAAAAAGCGATTCAAGCTGTAGATTGGGCAAATATTAGAAAATAATTAGAGAAAGAAAAAGACCTATTGCAAGGTGCGGGGACATCACAATGCCAGTGACATACGATGCACAGGGTCAGAACCCAAGATGGGAAAGGATAGACCACAAAGTAGTCAAAGCTTTAGCTAAAGCTATCAGAAACAATGGACTGGGTTCTCCATATTTTAAGCAGCTTCTGAGGGGCACTTTCAACATATATGACTTAACACCTTATGATCTTAGATGTCTTGTGTCAATGACTCTTACAGACTCGCAGAATCTCGTGTGGGACATGAGATGGAGAAGAGGTCTCGGCGAACTGAGGCTCAGATACCAGGGCAGACCAAACACGAACCTCACCGCGGCACAGTTAACAGGTGATCTTCCAGACGACAATCCAGTGCAACAAGCAGCAAGGCTTCCACAAGAGGTGCTGAACGACATCAAGGAAGCAGCATGGAGATCAGTTCTGCAGATGGCACCAGCAGGAGTCCAAGACACCATCTACACAGACATCAGGCAAGGTCCCATTGAAAACTTTTCCTTATTCACAGATTGACTCACACAAGCAGTGGATCGACAAGTGCCTGATGAGGGGGTGAAGCCACACCTCATCAAGAGCCTTGCCTTTGCCAATGCCAATCCAGATTGCAGGTGGGTCATCAGTGCAATGCCCGGCCCACCCTCTTTGGCAGAGACGGTGGAAGCGTGCAGCAAAGTGGGAACCCCTCAGCATGTTGCATCCATTGTGAAACAAGAACTGCAAGACAACTAGAAGAAGACCTGGAAGGACGATTGGAGGGACGATTGGAAGAACGGGTGGAAAGAATGTTCCAAACGTAAAATGAAAGGATTGTCAGGATTGACAAAGTTTTAGTGAGCTTTGAAAAGAAAAGCAGTCCTCCTGGAGGACAATGCTACTAATGTGGGGCATTTGAACACTTTAAGAGAAATTGCCCACAAGTGCCAAAGATTGAAAAGCCATTGGGTCTTTGTCCAAGGTGCAGGAGAGGAAAACACCCTGCGAACGAATGTTGCTCTCAGACGGATATGGATGGAAAACTTCTATCGCATCCAGGAAACTCAAAAAAGAGCACGCAGCACTGCCAGAGTGCGTCAACACAAGTGATGGCGATGACACAGGAACAAACAGGACAGTCATCGGGGAACATCAAGCAGACCCCCTCAGCAAAGCCATCAGCACAATCCCCAGCGACCCAGAGCTCCTCCCACCAGGAGCACAGTGCATCATGGCAGCTTCTAAAGAAACGTACTTCATGGATGAAAGCCACGCAGTGATACCCACGGGTGTCACTGGAACTTTGCACAAAAGACAAGACTTTTTAATAATTGGAAAGGACGGAAGTAGCATCCTTGGACTAGTCATTTATCCCTCAATCATTTGGGCAAATCGAAATGAAGACCTGACAGTTCTAGCCAAAGCTCTTCAACCACCACTGACTGTTCCAGAAAACACCTTGGTAGCTAAAGCTCTTGCTTTGCCACCACATGCAGTGGAACAAGTCATGCCAGTGTTTGATCAGGGGGAATTTCCCTCTGGAGAACATGTGGAAGTACACACTTCCAGGATAAAACATACAGGCCAAGACTGATCCACTGTCACTTGACAGTTGACTTGCAGAGAAAGGACGATCACCATCAGAGGGATGCTCGACACAGGGGCCGACGTCACAGTTATATCATACATCTTTTGGCTCCAGGAATGGAAGTTGGTTGCTCCCTTGGGTTCTCTCTCAGGCGCAGGGGGAAGTTCCCTGTGTCTGCAGAGTGGGAACGCAATTGCTGTCACAGGACCAGAAGACAAGACAGTGATCATTCATCCATTTGTTGTGCAAAAGCCCATCACTCTATGGGGAAGAGACATTTTAGCACAATGGGGCACAAAATTGGAAGTGGATTTTTATTGGGGTCACTGTAGCACACACCACTCTGAAGTTAACTTGGAAAACAGACAATCCTGTCTGGGTGGATCAGTGGCCCCTTGAACGAAAGAAGTTGAGTGAGGAGCCTCGTCCAAGAACAACTGCAAAAGGGATGCAAAAAAACCACAGACAGCCCACGGAAATCTCCAACGTTCATCATCCAGAAGAAAGCTTCAGGCTCATGGAGACTACTGCATGACCTCAGGAAGATCAACGAAGTCCTCAAGGACATAGGACTGCTTCAACTGGGACTTCCTTCACTCTCAATGATTCCCAGAGATTGGCCACTTGTGGTCATTGATCTCAAGGACTGTTTTTTTAGCATTCCATTTCATCCAGATGATGCTCCCCAACTTGCTTTCTTCATCCCAAGCATCAACAGGGAGGAGCCTCTGCAGAGGTACCATTGGGTGGTCCTTCCACAAGACCTGAAAAACTCGCGAACTCTCTGCCAATGGTACATGGCACAAGCTTTGTCTCAAGCACGTGGAAAAAATATCCGATGGTAACAATCATTCATTACGTAGATGATTTGCTCATTGCAGCACCAACACAACAGGAGCTGCAAGAAGCTCGTGACTGTGTGATTGCAGAGGTGCAAAAGGCAGGAGTGGAAATCAGTGTTTCAAAGATCCAAGAGATTGCACCATGGAAATATCAAGAGTGGAAGACTTTGGAGCAAACAATAAGACCACAGAAGATGGAAGTCAGCTCCAAAGTCAGCCATTTGCATGATCTACAACAGCTTTTAGGAGAAATCAGCTGGATGAGACCAATTCTGGGGATCACAAATGATGATATTCCATCATTGCTCGACCTTCTGAGACGGGACACTGACATCAGATCTCCTAGAACTCTCACACCTGAAGCATGAAAAGAACTTGGGAAAGTTTCAGAGGTCATTCAGAAGAAACAAACACACTGATTCGTAGAGTCACTGCCCTTTCAATTGGCAGTGCTGGGGGAAAAAGTACAGTTTCATGGCCTGATTTTCCAGTGGGATTTGTCTCAAGGAGACCCTCTCTTGATCATAGAGTGGATCTTTTTTGTCTTACAGGTCTCCAAAAATGATTCTCACAGATCTGGAGATGGCATCTCCAATTATCATAAAAGCAAGAACAAGGTTGCCGACAATGTCAGGCAGGGACTTTTCTAGAATTTACTTACCATTGAGAAAAGATTATTTTGACTGGGCAATGCAAAAATCAAAAGATTTGTTAGTTGTGTTGTAAGGGTATCCAGGCAATTGCACGATTCATTTCCCACATCACAGACTGTTGGAATCAAAGATATGTTGCAGGGAAAAAACAAGAATAAGTGAAGAACCATTGGACGGAATAATAGTATTCACTGATGGTTCAGGAGAGACACACAAATCAGTAATCGTTTGGCAGAATTCAGTCACAGGGGAATGGGACCCAGATGTAAAAATAGTCCAAGGTTCACCACAAATTGGGGAACTGGCAGCAGTGGTCAGAGCCTTTCAATTGTTCAAACAACCTCTCAATTTGATCACAGATTCAGCATATGTTGCGAATGTGGTCAAATGTGGTTGGAAGGTTCACTTTTGAAAGAAACAAGCAATGATATTTTATACTTATACTTGTCGTGCATGAAAACACTGCTGTAGAACAGAGAACACAAATGTTTAATCACTCACATTAGAGCACACTCATGACTTCCAGGATTTCTAGCAGAAGGGAATGCCCAGGCAGACAAATTGACAATGCCCATTTCACAGACTTTACTGGATATTTTTGAGCAGGCAAGGTTGAGCCATGCATTTTTTTTCATCAAAATGCAGAGGCACTGATGGAATCCTTTCACATTTCAAAAAGTCAAGCAAGAGAAATCATTAGTGCTTGCCCAGACTGTCAGCTTGTGCAGCCACCTGCATCCACAGGAGCAGTCAATCCGCGAGGACTGACAAGTCTCCAACTGTGGCAAGCTGATGTCACAAAATATCTGCCTTTTGAAAAGCTCAAGAATATCCACGTTTCAGTTGATACGTTTTCCAGAGCAATTTTCGCATCATTACATGTGGGACAAACTGTACAACATGCCTGTTGACACTTTTTGCAAGCATTTGCATCATGAGGGGTACCTCAAGAAATAAAAACAGACAATGGCCCAACACATACAGGGAAGGTGCTGGACAAATTTCTGAAAAAGTGGGGTGTCAGACATACATTCAGCATTCCCCACTCTCCCACAGGTCAAGCAATCATTGAAAGAACACACATATCCCTTTTGGATAAAGAAAAAAGGGGGGAGCCAGAGGCAACGCCTCACATGAGATTGAACAAGGCATTGTATGCATTGAATTTTCTCAACAGCTCCTTTTCAGAACCCAATCCACTAATTCTCAGGCATTTTTCTAACAGCACTCAGGCAAAACTAAGGGAGAATCCTTTTGTTTTGATCAGAAATCCAGAGACAGGACAGATTGAAGGCCCTTTCAAACTAATTACTTGGGGCAAGGGTTTCGCTTGTATTTCCACAGGGCGAGGTCCGGAGTGGGTGTTAGCAAGATACGTGAAGCTCTATTGGACTCGGATGCAAGAAGATATGGATCCCGGAAACAAAGAGGCAAGCACACAGACCGAAGGAGAGGACCAGACTGTGGACATCTCCTTGGACAACACATGAAGAGTCCAACAACTTGGGGTTTCTTTTGGGGGCTTGGGTGTCACAGCATGGCAAAGCTTCTCACAAGGAGTGAAGCCATGAGCTTGAGATTGAATCAGGTATTGCTCATGTGCCTCATTCTCCCACCTATTGCCTTAGGCAGTGGGGCGGATTTGCCCATCATCCAGCCAAAACAAAATGTTTGGGAAGCTTTGACCCATGCAGCGGTTCTAGACAGCATCTGCTTGACACATTCAAGGCCAGGGAAACCATTCTCAACATGTCTGGTGGGCTTGCTGATGGACGAATGGCCAATTCCAAAAACCACTCCTTTAAAGATTTCACAGGTAATTTTGAATCCTGTGAATGAGTGGTGTCTTTGGACACAGCTCCTTCCTGTGGCTCTTTTTGAACCTCAGGAACTGGAAATTCTTAGGTCAACAACAATGAAATTATGCATAAAATTTGAACTTCAAGAAGTGACACAAAATTAAAATAAGACAATCGATGTAACTCCAAATCACATAATTTATAGAAATGTATCTGCTTGGTGCAAATACACCAAGATGATAGCCAAAGCATCACTCCAGGTTCCAGCACAATTGCCAGAGGGAATGTTTTTCATTTGTGGGGAAAGAATTTGGCATTGTATCCCTGCAAATGTCAAAGACTGTCCATGCAGCATTGGAAGAATTTCATTGTTAACACACGATTTGAAAATTTTGAAAGAGCAAAAACATAAGAGGAAAAGATCCGTGGAACAATACAGTCCAGATTGTGATGATGATGTGCACACATGGGACAAGGCTCGGAGAATTGCAGTTGCAACTTTCTCACCTCAGGCAGCATCAGGGGTGGCCTTGACTCAATTGGATCATATGGGTTGCTGGCTGAGCAAGCATGCTCAAGCTGTTTCTCTTGCACTGAGTGACATGCTAACAGACATTAACAGTGTAAGATGAGCAACTCTCCAAAACAGAGCAGCAATTGATTATCTGCAGCTGGCACATGGACATGGGTGTGAAGAATTTGAAGGGATGTGCTGCATGAACATGTCAGATCATTCAAAATCCATTCATGAGAACATCAAAAGGTTACAAGAAAGTACTAATAAGCTTGGAGAGGTCACAGGATCTTGGATGGATGATGTGGTTGGATTTTTTAACCTTTCACCACTGTGGAAGGAAGTTTTAGGATAGGTTTTTATATTTTAATAGGGCTTGTGGTTCTTCTGCTCATTTTACCATGCCCTTTTGTGCATGCGATGGGCCATGAACAAAGTTGCTAAAGAGGTGGTTTTGGTGCAAACAGATAGGGGGGTTGTGGGAAGTCAGGACATCCCTCTGGATGTCCAGAACGGTCAGGACCACTGCCAGGGGTCTCAGAAACCCTGGCACAGAGCCCAGAACACCTGTGGGTTTGATTATGACCCGTGGAGCAAATTACCAGCCTTGTATGAAGATCAGCAAGCCACAGCAGTTTAAGTATTATAATACTAAAATTATCACAGGTTGAAAAAAAAAAGATTTTGGGGGTTTTTAGAGTTGGGGTTTTGGGGGCAAGATGGAGGGATTTGGGCATGTCCAGCCTTTCTCCTCCTTCTTCTCTGCCTCCATCTTCTTCTCTGATGTTGGCACAGAAGCTCACTGTCTAACATAGGTGATAGGTATTGGAAAGTAATTGTAAACATTGTGTACATAGTTTTTAGTATAAAGAGATAACACCGCCCCAGTGGCAGGCAGTGTGCATGGAACTGTCCTGCTGGAGGGACCTCGGCAGGGCAGGAGGAAAATTTTTATAGATAAGATGCAATAAACAACCTTGAGACCGAGAACTGAAGAACTCCAACACATTCTTCAAGCACGCGGGCTGGAAAAGAGACTTTTCATGGATCTCTGGGTCTCGGCAACCTGGACCCTTGAGACCATGGGACCCCTTGATGCCACAAATTGCCTTGGATCCTTCCACCCTGCAGTGTCACTGGTGCCTTGGTCCCCCAAGGCCCTGCAGTCTCACAGTGGATCCTTGGTTCCAGGAGCTCTCACAGTGCAACAATGCTCTCCTTGGTTCCACAGTGTCACAATGGCCTCTTGGTCCTAAGGGGCACCCCATTATCAAAATTGTTTCCTTCATTCAACAAGTACCTGCACTGTCCCAATGGCCTCATGGTTATCCAAAGTGCCCCCATGTCACAGTGGTCTTTGTTGTTCCACGAGGCCCCAGAGAGTAACACTTGCCTCTTGGTTCAGTGCAGTGCCACTTGGTCTTGTTAAACCTCACCTGGCTGGATTTGGCCCCAGATCCAGCCTGTCCAGGTCCCTGTGCAGAGCCCTCCTACCCTCCAGCAGATCCATACTCGCACCCAGTTTGGTGTCATCTGCAAATTTGATGATGGTGGACTCAATGCCTTCATCCCAGATCATCAATGCAGACATTGAAATCCACGCTGGCTGGCTCTGATCCCTCGGCCATCCTGCAGGTGCCCTGTGATGGCACTCAAGGTGATCTGTTCCATCACCCTGCCAGGCACCGAGGTCAGGCTGCCAGGCCTGGACTTCCCCACCTCCTTCCTTCAGCTCCTCTTGGGGATGGGGTCACATTGGCACCTCCAGTCCCCTGGGACCTTCCCACTGAGCCAGGACTGATGATAAATGATGGAGAGCAGCTTGGGGAGCTCATCCACCATCTCCCTCATCCTCCTAGGTTGGATCCCATACACCTGTGAGCATCAGAGTGGCTCAGCAGGTCACCAAGTCCTTCCTCCTGGATTACAGGGGGCTGTTCTGTTCCCTGTGCCCATCTACCAGCTCAGGAGAACACTTGTCCTGAAACCAAGCTGTCTTCTTGTTGAAAAATGAGACAAACAAGGTGTAAAGTAGCTTTGCCTTTTCTTTATCTTTAGTTACTTTAGTTCTCTGTGTAGGAGCTGAGCCTGTGACCCCTTTATCTTTAGTTATATTCTCCATTGCATCCAATAAAGAATAGAGATTCTCCTTCTCCCTTCTCTTGCTAGAATTTTTTTAATAAAAATTTTTGGATTTTTTTTTCCAGAAGTCGCAGGCTAAGTTTCAATTGAGCTTTCATCTCTCTCATTTTCTTTCTGCATAGCCTAATGACATCTTTAAACACTTCATGAGCTGCCAGGCCTTTTTTCCTCTGAGTCCCCACAAAAGAGTTGCATGGGCAGCCAGGACAATCATTTTCCTCACTAGCTCATCTTTTGGCACACTGGGACAGGCTGCTCCTTCTTCCTTAAGATTACTTTCTTGAAATGTGTTCATCCTTCCTGGACCTCTTCCATTTTAAGGGCTGTTTCCCTTAAAAAAATCAGTACCTGATTTGGTACTCCCCAAATCAAAATCCCAGCTAGGCCAAAGTCTGCCCTTCCTAATTCCAGTGTAGAAGATTTGTTACTGCCCTCCAGCATAGCCACACTCCCACCCAGCTTGGTGTCACCTGGGAACTGACTGAGGCTGTCCTCTATCCCCTTGTCCAGATCAGAGATTTAAAGAGATTTAAATGACCAGGCCCCAATCCTGAGCTCTGGGGACAGCCCTGGATGTGATTCCATTCCTCAACTGCTTTGACTGCCAGGGCTTGGATGAGGGAAATGGTGGGCTGGGGGTAGGGACAAAGTCTGATTGATTGTCAGCCATGAAGGGTCTTGATTTTCATATCAATTCAGGCTACATTCGGAGGTGCTGGGGGTCAATATCAATTGGACATTGCTGATCTCAATCTATGAACAGGGAAAGACAACTGAATAGGACACAACAATTCTCTCTTCATTGTTTTCAATACAGTAGATTCACATTGAATACACTTGTGAAATCTGTGTAATTAACCACAGAAGGATTGAAGACTTGAATTATTCCCAAGGGTTTGTCTTGTTTGAGGGTTTGGAAGAAATGTTAATGAGCTTTTCTCACTGAATTTCTGAACTGAAGAGCCCAAGGAAGAGGAGGCCTGTGGAGTAGTAAAATTCATCAGCAACCTCCAAGTGGCTGAGGATCTATCCCCATCAGAGCAGCAATGAACAGAAATGGGCACAGCTTTGTGGCTGCCCCAGCTCTGGGATGGGCCCTGGGCCTGGAGCAGGAGCAGCTCTTGAGGGTCCCAAGGCCGGGGCTGTTGTGCTGCCCTGGACAGATGGGATGGCAGCAGGGGCTGCAGAGCTCTCAGCACCTCAGCCAGAGGGGAGCAGGGCACCCAGGGAGCCTCCTTGTGCCTTGGCCATGGGGAAGCACCTTCCCCATGCCTAGGGCTGAGTCCCATGGGAGCTGCAGCTGCTGCTGTGCCCTTGCCAGGGGCTGAGGCCATGGGGCAGTGCCCAGAGCAGCCTGGCCTGAGCAGAACTGTGGGGCCAGAGCTAGCTGGGCTGGACAGGAGGCTGCTCTGTGCCCTAGATGGCATGGACAGAGCAGGGACGGGCACCCAGGACATTTGTCACTGCCAGTCTCTGTCCCTAGCCCTTGGTAGCCCTGGCTGCTGAGGCCAGCTTTGCCCTGGGCTGAATTTTGCTGTGGCCCAGCTCCATCCCCCTGCGGGGCTCAGGGCCTGTTCCCGGCCATGGCCAGCCCTGGCTGCCTCTCTGCTGGCCCAGAGGCCGGCAGAGCCCGGGGCAGGGCTGTCTGTGAAGGCCCACAGGTGCCTCGGGCT
>JANIJU010000026.1:225079-253925 GCA_025504685.1 Leucosticte australis
GGGCACAGGGGGAGGTGGGACCCATTGAGGGTCCCCCAGGTCACCCGAGGACCCCCAAGCCCCATCCCAGCTCCCCCAGTTCCTTCTGCAGCCCCAAATGAGGGGGGGCTCAGCCCAGGACCCGCCGTCCTTTGGGGCTCCCCCGAGGGCAGCGAACAGGAGAGTTCCCGGCTCGGAGAGGCCCCAGCAGAGGACGGGATCTTGTCCCTGCTCGAGGCCCTTTAAGAGTCTTCAGGCCCCTTTGAAGAGGAGTCTTTCTAATTTTAAGGTTTTTTGGGGGGGATCCCACCACTTCAAGGGTGTTTTTTCCTCCCCATTTTAGGGTGTTTTTGGGGCTGCAGCCACACAAGCCCCTTTCAAGGGGGGATCATGACAGTTTTAAGTGACATTTTTATGAGGCCCCCACTCCAAGCTCCTGTAGGGGACATTTGCCTCCCAGGGTGGATTTTTGGGGTTCTCTCTATTATTGGCACTTTAAGGGCCCCCACTATGCTCGGGTCCCACTATAAGTCCCCTTAAAAGGGCAACACCACTCCCATTGATTCTGACAGCGGAGCCCGGGGAGGGGTTGGAGATCCTGGGAAGGTTGGGGGTCCTAGGGGGGTTTGGGGGTCCTGGGAGGGTTTGGGGCTTCCTGGGTGATGGCAATGGGGACTCTGTGCTGGGTATAAACTTTTGTGAGGGGTTCCTGGCAGAGTTTTGTGTATACCGGGGGTTTTGGGGGTCATGGTGAATTTTTGGGGGTTCCCAGGTGGGGTTTTCGGGGGTCCCAAAGGGGGGGATTTGGCGTTGCCAGGGGGAACCCAAGGCTGTTTTGGGGTACCTGCCGGCGACAGAGATGGGGATCCCGTGGCAGGTACGAACCTTCTCATGGGGGTCTGGAGGGGTGTTGGGACGTGTCCTGTGGGAATTTTGATGTCCTGGGAGGGTTTTGGAGGTTCTGTATGGGGTTTTGCGGACTTGGGGAGCTTTTGGAGCTCCCAGGGATGATTTTGGGGTCCTGGGGAGGTTGGGTTGTTCCAGGGGGTTTGGTGTTTCCCAGGAGGTTTTGGGGGTACCTGGACGATGCCGGTGACAGAGCTGGGACCCCGTGCTGGGTATGAACCCCCTCACTGAGCACAGGCAGAGTCAGCCTGTTCAGGGAGATCCTGGCGGCCCGAGCCTCCAGTGATGTCACCGATCGCCGGGCAAAGGGAGGCCCGGGAGTGAGGTGCCCTGGGGTTGGCCAGGAATGGGGTCCAGGGGTCCCCGGGCTCGTGGAAACGGTGGATCCAGGGGCTGGGAGAGGAGGATACCCGGGAAAGGGGGTGCAGGGAGTGTTGGGGCAGGATAAGGGAGTGCAGGGGGTCCTGGAACTGGGGAAGGAGATGAGGGGGGGTCCCTGTGCCCAGGAACGGGGATCCAAGGGCCTCCCCGGGGAGCTCCCCAAAGCCCCTCCCGGGGGGGAGCAGGAGTTGGCTCAGTAACTCTGGGCAGAGAAAAGGGGGTGGCCCCGGCTTGGGAGGGACATGGGGGAGTCACACACTCTCCCGGGGTGACACGACCCCCGGGGACCCCCACTCACCTTCTCCCACAGGGGAGGCCGAGCCCCAGCCCAGGCAGGCAAAGCCCCCGAGCCCCGGCAGCATCTTGGGGGTTGAGGGAGGGGCAGGATCCGGGACACGGCAGCAGCCAGCGGGTGCCGCGGTTGCCTGGTGAGCCCAACAGGGCGGCAGCGTCTGTGCCAGTGGCGTGGCCTCAGCTGGCTGAGAACGCGGCCCTGGCTGGTTGTGCGCAGCCTGGGCTCCTGCAGGTGGCTACGCTGGGTGATTTGCCAAGTGAATTGTTCACAGAGTGTTGGTCTCTGCAAGCGAGTCCTGTGAATTTGTGGAGCATTGGTCTCTGCAGAGGATTCCTAGATGTGCAGGACATTGTTCTCTGCTAGGGAGTCCTCAATTCGCACAGCATTGGCCTCGTATAGAAGGGTTCCTCAACGTGCAGAGCTTTGGCCTCTGCGAAAGGTTCCTGAATTTCCTTTGAAGGTAAAGATTGACTACAGTTGAACTTTTCAGTTTTGTCTCATCTGCACTCTGAGAGAGAATGCCAAAGGGAAATACAGGATGGGATAATGCCCGTCTTCTGGTGCAGCAGTTCAGTGGCATGCAAAGCTGAGTGGATGAACTATGGTCTACTGATTGCGCTATTTTTTCCACTGAAGAAATGCAACATTTTCGAAGTGTACTAGTCTTTACATTTTTTTTCCTATAGTGATTGCTTTAACTGCTTACAGGTGAACGAGTTCAAGTTTCAGTGGGTTGTTATCATCTGGTTATTAAAATTATTAGGGAGAGGCCTCTGAATTGAGGTGCAAACGAGACCATATGTCAAAGTCAATAGTCTGGATTTTATGTAACAGTAAATGTGAGGAGGAGAGAAAGGAATAGAAAAAGCGGGGGGGTGGGGGGGTCGTTGGGAAGAGGGGGGACAAAGAGAGTGACAGAGACAAATTAGGTAGAAAATATCACCATTCCTTGGATCCCATTGGCGTACCATAAAATCCTCTTCTGGTCTTCTCTGTGGTGAGGTCTCGCAAAACGTAAGACTCCAATGGATTCATGCAGATTTGAGCAAGGTGGGACTTCCCAGGTACCTCCCTGGGGTGGGGCAAGTTGGACTCTGTCTATTGCTACTTTCAAATAATATAAAATCTCTAGCACCAGTATATCCTTTGAGTCTGACATGAATTGGGCTGTGGATTTTCAGATCTGTTGTGTTACTTTGCATGCCCTGCAGTCATCTGGTGCAAGGCCTCAGGAATGGGTCTGGGGGCACCGTGGAGGTCTTTGATGGGAGGTTTGTGTGCAAACCTGGCCTCAGCAGATAAGTCTGTGGCTATGACTTCCCCATCTTGAACCCAGACAAAGCTGATTTTCAGGACAGCTGCTGTGTTTGGCTTTGTTGTGGATAGGATTTTCTCCTCAGTCTTGTTTACTTCTCCCCAGACCTGAGATAACTGGACAATAGTGTCACCTTTGTCTTGTTCCAAGTTCCCCTAGGCAGCTTAACTCACAGTCCCAAGTTCCATTCAGGAGGCATTTTCAGGGAGGGGTGGGCTTCGGTGGTCACAGCTTCTTTATACAGTTTTGTCACAATGGGCAGAAAGTCCTTTATAACAATATTTAAGCCATTAGCCATAACATTCCAGTCTCTCCCAAGTCCTGTGAGGAGCAGCTGAGAGAGCAGGGGTGCTTTAGCCTAAAGAAGAGGACGTCCACTCTAGCTATTTTTAAGTAATATTTAAGCTACAGCTTTGTCCGTTCTAACTATTATTAATGTTCAGATTTTTAGCTCCAGTATGATCCATCTTTGAATTGCACAACATAGTGAATGGATATTTGAATGGATAGTTCAAATAAAGTCCAATCAGGGGCCTAACAAAGTAGCTACTTACACCAGACAAGCACTTAGCTACTGTTCTTGTTTAAAAAGGAAGTGAATTTTTTGGGATGCTGTGGTCAAACCAATCGGTACTCAGATTTGAATGTTGGCACCTGGTGTGGCCACTGAGGATATGGATATGCCTCTGGGAACACAGGGGGTTAAAAGCAGAGAACTCCCAGGAGAAAGTTCTCTTGGTTCCAGTTAGTGAAGAGTCCAGAGCTCCCCTGGCCAGCTGCGGGCTGGGCGGGGGAGGGGAAGCCATCTGGCCAGGATGAGGTAGGCTGGGCCTTGGACAGAGAAGGGAGGTGAAGGCCCCTGCAGGATGGAAGGGTGGAGGAGCACTGAGAGGCATCAGGCAGCCACCACCCTGACTCCAGGAGAGAGAGAGAGAGAGAAAGAAAGAGAGAGAGAGAGAGCCTGTGCTTGTTCCACCTTGGAATTTGATATCATGTGCTGGCAGCAGGCCTGGCCGAGAAGGAGAAGGGGGGGGTGGAGTTTTCTTGTATAGCCGTGGACAGAACCATTTTTTTCCTGAAACACAGAGACTGCATTGGAGGGAGGCAATGGCTCAGAGCCAAGAGAGTGCAGTGATGTTATGTGAAGGAGTGGCATGAACAGAGACGACAGGTAAGGAGGGTGGTAGTGCCCTCGATCTTCAGTGAAGAAGAAGGTCTCTGTTCTTGAGACCCCTAGGCCCCAGGGGGTGAATTGGGGGGGGACAGGTATCCCGAAAATGAGAGACTGTTGCTTTTTTGGAACTGGGCAACGCATCCTTAAGAGGGGAACCCTAGAAGCAGCCCTGGTCCATGTGCAGTGGTGAGAGCACTGGGCATGGAAGGAAGAGGCGCGATGGCAAATGTTCTCTGGGCGGTGCCACGTGTGACATGGAAACATAAGAGGTTTCAACTGTGTTTCCTGGGGAAGCCTATGGTACAAGAGGGACTCCTCTCTTCTGCTAATCAACTGAGAATTGATTATCTGAAGGGTGGTGATGAACTGAGAGTTGATTATCTGAGGGGTGGTAACTTGATTGAGAATCCAAGTTTGTTTTACTGTGCTGTGTTGGAGATTTGGTGGGGGGAGGAAGAATGGTTTTTGGAAGGTTTTCATTCTGAGTTCTATGTGTGTGTTTCTTTTACATATTGTAAATCAATACATTTCTTTCCTTTATTCCAAAGCTGGAGCCTGCTTAGCTTTATTTCTGGTCACATCTCACAGCAGACACTAGGGAGAATACATTTTCATGGGGGCACTGGCATTGCACCAGCATCAAACCATGCAAGCTACTTTCAAATCATATAAAATTTTTAGCACCAGTATATCCCTTGAATCTGCCATGAATTGGGTTCTGGATTTTCAGAGTTCCATTGTTGCTTCTTCCAGTTTTGTTGAGGCATTGTCACTCATCTGGGAGACCCTCCCTTCAGAATGACTTCTAGAGTCCCAGAGAAGAGCTCGACACCTCATCTTTTGTCCAGGAAAGACTGACGTCTTTTACTGTAAGTACCCACTGGGCTGTGTTAAGGCTGCAAACTCCCCTGGTGTCCTTGCTCTCCCTGCCCCTGTTGTCCAGCAGAGCTGTGAAGATGCAGACCCCCTCCTCAGCTCTTTGTGCCATGCTCCTGTTGCTGGGGGCTGTCCTGGTGCAGTAGGGAACACTGTGTGATGTTTCAGGGTCTTGCCTGGCTGTGCCAGCGGAGCCAAGTGAAACCAATGTACAGCTGAAGCCCTGAGCACGTGTTCTGTCCCTTTCCCTTTGCCACAGGAATTCCTTCTGTCAGGCTGGACACTCACCTGTGCTGTTTTGACCATCCTGCCCTTGGGCACCCGGGCATGTGGAGGGGGGCGGGGGGGGGAAGCTCAAACTCTGCCCAAAGCCCTGAGAGCCATGGCTGGTGCCAGCTAGAAGAGGTTCCAAAGCAGCTGTTCTCTCCCATCTCCTGTGTGGGCACAGGTCCAGCCCTGCAGACACAGTGTACAGCAAAGCAAGTTATCTGCTGCAGCACGTGCAGAAGAAAATGTCTCAGCACCTTTGTTCTGCAGGATGGTGGAAATCTTCCTGTGCTGGGAATTCTCTCCTGATTTTGGTTTGCCATGTGTTGATGGTATCTATCCCAAAGGAGTTGCCTTCTCTTGAAAGTTCTGGATTGGTGTGAATGTTGAGGGCTGTATAGTTCTTACCTGCTCACCGGAGTCAGGGCCACAAAGGTCCCTTGGTGTCTGGAGCTCACTTGACTGAAGATGCCCCCCTGCTGAGGCTCTGTCAAGGAGATCCCTCTGTTTTCTTCTCTGGAGGGGTCTGTGAGCCCAGACAGAGAAAACAAATGCTATTTAACAGAGACAACTAAAACTCGGACACATTCCTATGCTCCTCACTCTTGGTACAACGTTCCTTTCTTGTGTATCTTGGACCCACCCATCAGTGATATCTCCTTGCTGTGAGTTCTCAGTGTTGTGCAGGGATGGAGTCAGGGGAGTTCTGAGAGCTCCTCCCCGCTCTCTGAAAAGGTCACTGCCTCAGTCCAATGGAACTAAAGAGGAAACAAATGCCCAAAGAGCAGAAATCCCCAACCATGTCCCATCAAATCACGGAGAAGCTAATGGGACAGAGCCGTGTGGTTGGAGTATGTGTCTTGCACTCTGTATTATTAATTTATTGGTGCTAAGTATTTCAGCAAGTAACTTCCAGGGCTTCCAGGACTGTCCTGGACTATGTGATCACAAATTGTTCACCAATGCCACTTGTTCAAGAAAAGCCTTCATGAGCAAGCACATCTCTGAGGCTCTAGCTGGTTTATTTTTGCCTTTCTGCTGCTTCCCCCTAAGTTCCTGTGGGAGAAGTTTCTCAGCAGGAAGAAGAAGGCCAGCACTGGGGGGAGTTTTTTGCCCAGAATTGGCCCATGTGTAGACCTGAAGGGGACTAGTCCAAAGGTAGCCTTTTCCTGCTCTTTTCCTTTCTGTTTGATGTGAAGTTTGAAGAGGGTGTGTGCTTGTGACAGGCTTGCCTCCAGCAAAATACTTCAGTGTCCAGGTCCTGTTGGCATTGCAAACTGCTGGTAGAGGTGGACTGGGAGTCCTGGTGTGCACTAAGCCAACACAAATAAGCTCTGCTGAAGCTGCCTAGGTGTAGCTGCCATTGCTGAAGCAATGGGGGAAAGGCTGGGGACACAAAGGCACAAAATTGTCATTTGCCATTCTCCTGCTGAAGGAGCCACCTCTTGCTTTGGTGTGGTCACCATCAAATGCTTGGGGTCACAGGATTCCCTCCAGAGTGGCAGTGCTGGCCTTTGAAGGCCGAGGACCTGCAGGAATTATTTCAGATTTAACAAAACTAATTGCCTTAACGCTTTGGGCTGGAACAATGTGTTGGACCCTGACGGGGGTGTTAGATTTTGCAGGCTGCCAGATGTAGAGGGGACTGGCCCTGGGCAGAGGGGAATGGATGTGCTTTATCTGGATCAGTGCCTACTTCAAGGTGTGTTTAAAGCTGCTTTTCTGGCAGGACTGGCTCAGTAGAAAGCACAGTCCAAATGGGTAGGTGACTGAGGTGGGCTGTTGTTATGAATGAGGTCCCTATATGTTTAATTTAATAAACCACAAAAATAGAATTTAGCAGCATTTTTAATTGAGCAGCAATTTTATATAAAATAATGCAATCAAATATAATCAAGCAGATACAAAATAATTTGGCAGTGGTTTGGATAAAGCATAAGCAAAACCAGTAAGGGTACAGGGGGGTTTTCTCACCCTGCATCCCATACAAAAGATAAAAGAATCCAAACACAACTTATATACTGTATGCTAATACATATTCATCAATAATTTTCTGTAAATCTCCTCCCATTTTCGATTCTTGAAATCTGTGTCACTATACTGCACAGTGCATGCTCTGCTTGTTTCTAAGGGGTCTTTTGGCTTTTGGTGGTTGTGTCCCACGAAGGCTTCTCCTCATCGTCACTGTCCTTTGAACAACCCCACAAGTTGCAGACGCACCCCAAGTCTTGTGTTATAGAAGCCAGCATTATATTCCAAAAATAAGCCTTATTATGTCATAGATACCTGGAATTGTTCCAATTTTGTCCATTTCAAGGCCGATTCTTTAAGTATCCCGAGGCCTATTGCATTTTGGGATGTTACTTATCTCAAACTACATCCTGCAGCCTGTTTGCTCATGAACATGTGAAAACATCTGTTTTGTGACACTAATGACATTTCCTTTTCCTCTATTACTTTTTAATAAATATTTTCTAAAAGATCTAAAATTTAGTTACAATTGTTAGCACGAATCACATTCATTTATCACACTGTTGAGCAGGAAATTGGCAGCAAGAGACATGTAACACACTGGTTAAGGATTGCCCTGGAGAGGGGCATTGGGAACACCTCAGGGAAGGGCACAACTAAGGGACAGTGTGCTGCAGCCACTCCCTTCAGCAGGCTGTGTCTGCCGTGAAGTCACACAGGAGACCTGCTGGTGTCTCTGCAGTGACAGCAGAGTGGCTGGAGAAGGCAGACAAGCAGGGGAGAGTTTTCTCAAAGCAATGTCTCTGCTCCAGAAGCATTTGCTGTTGTTGCATCATTCCAGACGTGCCTCTACAATGGTATCAATAATAGAGCAATAATTGCAAGATAGCAATAATTACAAGAAAGCACCCATTTAAAGCACATGGAAAAAGGAGATAGCAACTCTACTTTTACCCAAGTTGCTGAGAAAATAAGTGAACCTTTTCCTCTTTCAGCATTCACCTCATTTGTCTTTTTCCCAACTTCTGTGTTACTTTATTTTTGCCTTTCCTTCTGTTAAAAACACACTAACTTTTAAATACAATTAAGAGGGACAAAATCATGGAAGCAAAAGGAAACTTTTGTAATGATTCAGCTGAGCCAGGTGTGTCTCCCTCCCCCTGGAAATGAACAAACACACCCTCTGAGAAAATGGCAATCTTTCTATCCCCTTTATACCCGGCCAGGGCTGTCCCCGTCCCCTTTCCCCTTGGAGGGGTACTCAGGAACTTCCATTCTCTCAGATCACCAGCTTTTCTGTCCCCTCCCCTCTCACCCTGCTTCCTTTTGGTCAGATCTTCAACCCTGTCCCTCTCCCAGCTCACAGCAACACCCAACAAACCAACCTGAACAAATCCAAACAACAACCCACGGAACCAACAACTTTCATTTTTTAACTTGATAACCTTTTGGTTCAGCAAAATATCACCTCATCTCTCACACCTCCTCTGGTACTGTTCTCTTCTTACTGATGCCTAAGTTCTAGATCAGAAAAGATATTTGCAGTTGTGCGGGCCTCGGTTTCCCTGTTTCAGAGTAAAGGACATCCCAAAATCTTTCCCATGGAGTTTGGTGTAAATTTGTGGGGTTTACTTAATTCACGAGTGCTCCGGCAGTGCCCCAGAGCTCTGTGACCACATGGGCACCTGGCTGTGCTTAGGGTAAGTGCTGCCTGGCATTCTGGAGAAGCAAACCTGGAGAAATGCATGCCAAAAGAGCAGCTTGGCTTGAGCCTGCTCTGTGTGGTCCAGCAGCTCTTGATCAGCTCAGAGCAGAGATGGGTGAGCCACTGTTTGCCCAGTGTGGGCTGGGCAGATGTGCTCACCCTGAGCCTGTGCTTCACTGGGAAATCAGTGTAAGGGATCCTTCATGAACCTTCCTCCCAGCAGCTGAACCTCTCCCTGCTCTCTCTCGCCTCTCCAACTGCCGTCAGATCCCCCAAAGCAGAACTTGTTTCAGATTTCCCCACCAGAAGTGGTATTTCAGAACTTTAACATTCATGGTGTCTCTGAAATGGTGCTGTCTCTCACCAATGTGGACAAGGTAAGTGCTGGGACATGGAGCTTTATTGGTTTCTCTGGGTCTGGATTGAAGGCACTTGAGATGGTAGTTCATGATCACACTCAGGTGTTTATTATTTCTTATCAGTAAAGCAGTCTCACTACTGTTGAGTTCAGCAGCTTTTCATTAGCAAGGCACAAAATGGCTGTCTCTTGTTACGAGGTCTTTTAAGTCTAAACTATCCAATTAAGAAAGGACACCTGGATTATTTTCCCTTTTAACCCAATAACTGATCACAAAGAGCCTGCAATGCAGACTTTTCTGTCTGCAGAAACAAAACATCTACAAAAACATCACCCAAACCCATGAAGAAGAAGGAAGAAGCAGCATGAAGAAGAAACTCAGGATGACACCCTGTGCCCTCCATCTTGCTTCCATCCATACTAAAAATCCCAAAACCTAAATTTCTCACCTAAGTGGTACACCTACACTGCTCTCGATAATTAATCTATTACACGTTTTTGTGGATTCTACTGTATCTTAAAGTCTAGGAAACTTTCTCCATGAATGAGGGTCAAAGTCAGTGCTCCTCTGGGGTTCAGGACACCCCAGAGCAGACAGAGAAATATTCCCAGTGCCCTGGGTTTCCACAGATCTTTAACACTGTGCTGGAAGAGGAGAGAGGTGCAATTCCCAGAGTGTACAGCAAAGCAAGTTATCTGCTGCAGCACGTGCAGAAGAAAATGTCTCAGCACCTTTGGTCTGCGAGATGGTGGAAATCTTCCTGTGCTGGGAATTCTCCCCTGATTTTGGTTTGCCATGTGTTGATGGTATCTGTCCCAAAGGAGTTGCCTTCTCTTGAAAGCTCTGGATTGGTGTGAATGTTGAGGGCTGTATAGTTCTTACCTGCTCTCTGGCTTTGCCTTGAGTCTGTACTGCATCCTGTGTCTCCTTGGTTAATCTTGGCTCCTCTGCTTCTCTCAGCATGTTTGGCTCCCTTTGTGCAGTGCAGCTCACACTCAAAGCTTAGGGGCTGAGTCTTCTCCACTTTATGCTGGAATCACTTTTCATTAATGGCGTTGGCACTGCAGGAGCTGTGTTCTGAAACAGCCCTGCAATCAGATGGATGTAGCAGAAGTAGTGGGAGGCCTTTAGGTGCCACTTCAGGCTCCTGCCACTTCATCCAGCTCTGCTCAGCTTTTCCAAAAGCAACACGGTGCTCTGCTTTCCCTTTGGAGAACCACAGCACACCAAAGCCATGTACTCCTGGAGGTTTTCACCTTCACTTGAAGAAATTGGGATTGTTTTGCAGTTTCTCAAGAGAGTTGAGAGGGAGAAAGTTGAAAAATGTCGGCAGTTTTGTTCCACTGTAAAGAGGAAAACCAAAAAAGAGACCATTGGAATTTCAGTCAGGGAAACATTTTCTCAAGTGAGGCTTGTGCCAAGAGTGGGCTGGTGGGAAGAGACAGGAGGGAGTCCAAATCATCTGGTTTAGACTTTTGGAGAGCATTTTGGTGCTTGGGGGTTGATATCTTTGTGCTAGAAAATGCATGTTTGCTGTTTCTGTGTATCTCAGAGGGCAGAACCTGGCCTGCTGGTTGCAGGCAGGAATGCCCAGCATCCCAGCTTGCCTGCACAGGCAGCAAGAAGGCCTGGAGAGCCAAGATTGGCTTTTCATCCTCAAACCACACTGTCAGTCAGTGCTGGTCATGTTTCTCCAGGCAGAAAATGCCTTTGAGCCCATAGTGATAGGCACAGCCTGTCAGTGTTTCTGTCATTTTTGGCAAGCTGATTGCTCTCGTGGTTTTATGATTCTTCCTTGCTGCTTTACTGCCCGTTTAAATTCTCTTTGCCATCTCCTTGTTTTCGGGGTTGTCTTGCTGTGTTCCGTCTTTTGCTTTTCAGGTTTGCTTTTATTCCCAGTAAGGCCACGGTGTTAGGCCTCCTCTCTTGCTGCTCTGCCTGCCTGACTCTATCCCCAGAACTGCCCTACCCAAACCTATTCTGCTAGAAGGGAATTTCTTCCTTCCCCCAGGACAATGTGCTGTTTTGCTTTCAGGGAAAGCAAAACATTCCCCCTCTGGAACACGACTACTGCATGGCTGTGTGCAGGCAGAAGCCAGCAGGTTTTCTGGCCTTGTTGAATATGCAGATGACTTGGTTCAGGTGCTCTGTCTCCATCCGGCTGGTGCTGACCTCCTCGGCCCTTCCTTACCACCAGGCACTGCCCTACTGGCCCTGGCCAAAATGCTGGAGCCAGACAGGGATTTGAGTTCAGCCTTGTGAATGTTGTGCCTATACCTGCACAGCTGAGAGGGCTTTGGGAAAGGGGCCAAGGAGGGATGTCAGCAGGGCATGGATAGGTCTCCTCTCATTCTCTTTCCACAAGTGTCAAAATTATTGTTTCATGTCTTTGCCGCAGTTTCCTCAGGTGGTGAAGGTCTCCATGGAGGGCTCCCCTTACTTCCAGCTCACGTGCTCCAGCGATGCGTACCGTGTCGTGCCGCCGGGCACGTCTGCCCCTGTGCGCATCCGCTTCAGCCCCGGTGAGAACAAGGTGAGACTGGACGAGCCAAAGTACAGAATGATCTCCACAGCCACTGTTTTCCCTGCACTGTAGGTCCAGCCCATTGCATGCTGTGAGCTTGGCTCCAGGCCATGAGCAGGCATCCTGCAGCCAGTCACACCTTGGCCCGTGCTGGCAGGCACTGCAGCCAGGCCTGACAGGCTCTGCTTCCCCTCCCTGCACATTCCTGAGCATTGCCAAGGGAAGATGCACAGGGAACAGGATGAAAATGACAGAGGGCTGTTGATAGATCTTTGGCCATCTCTAGGTACAGTGGAAGGGTTTTCATTATTATGGAACAAAGAGGTCAGAAAGCTTTCCTCCTTCCTGACTGCCAACAGCTTCCCTGCCTCACCCTGGGCTGGAGCAAAGACAGTGCTTTTTCACCCCCTCTGTTCTGCAGCCTTGCAGCTGTGCTGTCCCAGAGCACAGCTGACCGTGATACAGCTGCAGGGCCAGGGCAGAGGATGTGCTGTGCCCGTGAGCCCAGCCTGGCACAGGCACACTGGGCTCTGGGTGCCCTTGGTCAGCAGGAGGTTGCTGAGCTGCAGGGGACTTGGACACCTGCCTGAAGGAGCTTGTGTAAGGCAGGTACAAGCTGCAGGCAGAGCTGTGAGCCCAGAGCCCAACGCAGTGACACTGCTGTGGCCCTGTCTTCGTGCCTGTCACTGTGCTTGCTCTGTCAGCTGGCACCCATTCCATGCCAAAGGTGCTTTTGTGCGGAGGTTTGAACAGCAGTGCTGAGGCCCTGGTGAGTCTGATCTCAGTGCTGGGATCTGGAGGCTTGTTCGTAGGGAAGGGTTTAGGAGATGGCATGGAAGGGAGGAAGCCTTGCAGGGAAACAAAGAGAGGCCCTTTCCAACAGCATCCTGCTGCCTCAGCACTGTTCTCCTCCTGACTTGGTTGGAGAGGCAAAATTAGAGGGGAGTTCTGAGCCAGCTGATGTTTCTGCACCAGGCCAGAGGTGCAGGAGCTCTTTGGGTGCAGCTGTTTTCTCATCTTCTTTTTGCTGCTTAGAGTCAGTTGAACACTTTCTCCTATTCTCAAACAGTGGGAATATAGAAACCTAAGGAGGAGTGTCCTGTGTTCCCTAGCTCCATGTTCCTTAGAAGGGACTTAGGAATTATTTAACATCATTAAAATTTAGAGTAAGAATTGTGGTGGCCTAGGGCAGTTCTCTGGATGACCCAAGTGACAAAAGAGCTTAATGCCACTGAGATAGGTTTTGCAGAGTGCACTGGTGCCTTTAAAATGTGACATACTAGTAGAACTTAGTGTTCGTTTAAGGGTGGAATAGGTAAATTGATGCCCTTGAAGGATTCTAGGAAATGTATTTTCTTCTGCCATGGGGATGGCACTAAATGTCCTGTGCTGAGCCAGTTTCTTTTCATGCAGGATTATTCCCATGAGCTCGTCTGTGTCACTGAAAGGGAAAGGATAGTTGTGCCAATTCGGGCCACTGGTGCCCGAGCTATCCTGGACTTCCCTGCCCAGCTGGACTTCTCCAAGTGTCCGGTCAAGTGCAGCACCCAGAAGACTCTGCTGGTCTGCAATGTTGGTAACCAGGCAGCTCGTTACCAGCTGAGCACCCAGAGGTGAGGATCTGTCCTTGCGCAAAACACCTTTGGGTGATAAGAGGGCTGGGAAAGAGCAGCAAAAGGAGCCAGAGCAGCCCTGCAGCCTGGCTGGAAGGGAGCAGGATGGAGGGCATCTGCTCTCACTTTTGGTGTTCTGAGCAGGATGCAGCCTTTGAGCTTTCTCTGTCCCAGCTTTCCTGGAGGCTGCTGGAACATGTTGGTAGCTGGCTTGCACCCTCCTGAGCACAAGCAGCTTCTGAAATGCTTACTCAGTACTGTCAGCCAAATAGGCCCATTCTCTGGGAGGCCACAGGCACGTGGCTTTCCAGTGCTCCTCTCATGAGATGCCCAACATGAGCTGTGCTGCAGGCAGCCGGTGCAGTTCCTCTTACTTTAAGCTGATCTGATTTCCCTTGCCAGCTGAGGGCATCAGTCACCTCTTCTGTTCCATGATGAACCTTTGAAAGCCAGTTTCAAATTTCAAACAGATGATTTAAATCTCTGAATAAGGTTGTGCCCCCTTTCATTAAAAATTCTTTTTTTTTTCCTGAAGTCCCTCTGTTTCTGCCGTTTTTTCATTTTGGTTTGTGTTAAATGTTTGCCAAAAGATCATGAATTCTTCATTGGGAACTTTGATGAAGGTCGAGCTCTTCCAATGCCTCTCAATATACCACCTGCCCATAGGTACATGCACAGGTGTGTAGGAAATTGAGACATTTAGTGAATTTGTAAAAAGCAATTGGGCTGATTTAGAAGATAAAAGTATAGAATAACTTTTCCAGAGGGGACCTCTGGAAATCATCTGAGCAAACACACTGCTCAAAGCAAGAGCAGTGTCTGGGGATTGCAAGGTGCCATTGGGAGATCTGGACCTGCCTTTAGATGCCATACAAAGAAACAAACATCCAAATGGACCTAGTTAAAAAGCAGAAGAAAACAACCTATTATAACCCATCCATACCTTATCTTTTTTGCCTGTTGGGTGCAGTAGTGATTCATTGAAAGGGTAGATCTAACAGGATGGGAACTATCTTGAGGAACAGCTCACATTTAACAGATAAAAGGCCAAAATTTAGCCTGCCCGCCCCATCTCTTGGCGCTGGTTTTCATTTGGTTATTACAGTGTCAGGGATGTCTCCTTCACAGCTCTTCTGTCTGTGGGCTCAGGGTGCAGCTTAGGGATGTTGGCTGAAATTCAGAGGAGTAGAGTTTGTGTCTTTGGGTCTTGGGGAGCCAGGTCTGTGTGAGAGATGACTGCTACAGCAGGAACAGAAGAGTCTGGTGGGTACAGCCCAGGGTGGGATGTAGGAGATGCAGGTGCTGATTGCACTCAGTTTTTCAGTCCTGACAACTGAGCCCTGAACTTGGCTGGATCCTCTTCTCCTGATAATTTGAAAATAAGAAGATACCTTCTTTCTCAGGCAGCCCCTGAAGTCACCTCTATCAGTGTTATTTCCATCCTGCCATCTGAGGGCAGGAGCATGTAACATGGGGCAGGAGTGGGAATGGAATGGAGTGGAATGGAATGGAGGCAGTGCTGAAGTGTGGCCAGGGATTCCCTTACCTGGCAGCTTCTCTATTCTGGTGAAATTTCTGGCAGAAGAAGAACAAAATCCTGTGCCTAGCTCCCAGTAGGCACTGATCCCCTCGAGCCCCAGCAGAGAGCTGCAGCAGTCCTGGCATCACCCCTGGGGCAGATGCAGGAGCTCTGGGGCTGCTGGGGCCTTGTCTTTCTTCCCCTCTCTCCAAAGCCTTGCATCCAGCACATAAACATTGCTGGCCCAAGGCTTCTCCATCAGCCAGCAGTGATGTTCTCACCAGTGGGAATGGGAACAGGTCAGGCCCATCATTGCAGCAATAGGTCCTTAATGAGCAGAAACTGAAGCAAGTTCATCAGCTGTCACTGCTGACATGAACAAAGTTCAGCTTTTCAGATGTTCTCCTTATTTTTGTGTGTGATGGTTCATCACCAAAGTCCCCTGAACACACTTGTAAGTGACAGACTGACCAGCAGCAAAGCACCAAGGCCAGGAACTTTTGTTTCCTCAGTGGGGCTGTAGAAGAGCACAAAGCCCAGCAGCTGCTGGGCAGAAGGACTTTTCCCCTGAGCTGTCCCTGAGCATCAAAGCACAGAGTCTTGTGTTTGTCAGGCAAGAGCTGTTCACCTGGTGACCAATCCTAATTGCTCCTGTTAAATCCAAAGTGCACCAACACATTTGCATAAGCATTTCCAACACATTGCACAGAGTTTGTCTGGTGGGCCAAGCAAACAGTTAGCAGCCTGCATGACAACCCAGAGTCCCAGACTGCATTGCTGGTAAACACACAGGAACCTCCTGTTCTGCTTCCTTGGTGTGCTCCTGCTCATGGTGCTTCATTGAGCTGGGATTGGATCCTTCAGACTGTAAATGGCATCCTCCTTTTGGGTTTCCAGGTCACTCTATTGCTCTAATCTGCATTTGCACTCTTTCAGAGTTTTGATTGCTCCTTTTCTTAGGGCAGCTTTCATTGAAGTGCTGATAAAATGTTAGCCTTTTAGGCTAAATCAGGATGTTTTCAAGGTAAAATAAACCAAAGAACCACACTGCAAATTCAGCAGTAATTATTCCTTGGTCTTCAAGGAAAAGTTCCTTCTCCCTGTCTGATTCCTAGGCTCTACTCTCACAGGACAGGTAGCGCCCTAACATTTGTATCTCTTGAGATGAGTTCTATAAGCAGCAGGAAAAGAGAAATTCCTGAGGCACTCAGTGTCAAGTTGTGCATGCAGATAGCTCTGAACCCTCTCTGTGCTCTTCACACACCATTCTCTGATGGGATTGCTGGCAGTGGGACCCTTGAGTCTCATTGCAGAGGGCAGGATGCAGAGTATGGGGGAGGTGAGGTCATTTTATCCCGCAGCATCTTGTGAGGGCTGGATCTCCTCAGACGTGGGTCAGTGGCTGTTTCTGACCCTGCCCTGTCTTCTGCTGACTGTGGTTGGCTTGCTCCCTGCTTGCTCAAGTGTGAAAAACGCCAATCCCTTGTGTTAAAATTTTAAAAGTTTAACAGTAAAAAGATAGTTCTAAAAAGAGTAAGAAAAATTAGAGCAATAAGAATTTGGACAATCAGAGTTAGGACAATAAAGGGACAATAGAAAAGCAAATAATTAAGGACATCCAGGCATTATGCTCTGCCACAGAACAGGTTTTGCTAACAAAGGATTAATCCTTAAAAGCAATAGCCTGTTGCATATTCATATATCTCATACACAATGCAAACATTCCTTTCAAACTAGGGATTTTTCTGTTTATTGTCAACTTCCCCCCTCATCTTGTAATCAGTCATCTCAGTCCTCATGAAGTCTGGTTCTTCCTGATAAGGAGGCAGTAATTTTTCTCTTGGGATTTTGGGTGTCCCGTTGCTGTTATCTCTGTATGAATAATTTCTTGATTTTCTAATTCATTTCTTGATCTAGTTAGAAAAAAATATCTTACATCACATCGTTTCTATTTTAATATTATGTTCTAGCCTAAAACTACATTTAATGCACTACTTAAAAGGGATTAATACAGTACTACAAAACAACTTCCCAACATAACACATATTCATTTTAATATTTGCAAAGAGTCAATCATATAATATGCATTTTTCACAGCAAGTGAGCTGAGGTGAGCTGCAGTGCAGAAGCAATCTCATGCCCAGGTGTCCTCCCGAGCCCTGATCCCTCTCTCTGTGTTGCAGTCCTTTCTCCATGGTGCTGGCCATAGGAATTCTGGATGCTGGTGACACCATGCAGGTGACAATGGGATTTCACCCGCTGACCACCGGTGACCACTGCAGGTCCCTGGCAGTGTGCTGCAGCAAAGGTGAGTGCTGGGCCCTGCACGGGCACAGGACAGTTCTCCACCATCACTCCCTGTTGTCCCATCCCCCTCCATTCCCTCCTGAGGTACCTCTCCTGTTCCAGCTTTACCCCAAAGCAAACTGATATTTAGGGGTTTGATCAAGTGGATCCCCTCTAACAGGGCTAAGAGTTTTAGACTCCTGTTTTGCTGGGAGTTGCTGAGTGGAGGAAGGAGGAACCCTGATTCTCCACTACCGTGTGGCTATGCCTCGGTGAAGTTTTATTTGATTCCTGGGCAGTGCTGTATGCGAGGTGTGAGGTTTCCATCAGACTCTCTCCAATGCAATGGATTTCTTGCACACCTCTGTCCCATATGCTGCTTCTCCACTGGCTTGTCACAGACCCTTTTTCTGTGTTGCCCTCTACACATATATTTAGTTTCTGTCTAACAACATTCTCAGGCCCTCAAGTTCCTGTTTGGTGACAAATCAAGACAAATTTTTCCTCGTCCGCATTTCCCAAGCAGTTCATGCTGTTGCAAACCTCTCATATCTATCTCTTGTTTGATTTCTACACTGAGGAATCCCATTTAGCCTTCATATGGAAGCTGCTCTGTGTTAATCTTTCCTTAAACTTATTAATCTTTCCTTTGTCTCTTTTTTATTTAATTTGAAATACTGCAGCTTGGTTTTTCAGATCAGAACACTATAAAATATTTCAAGACTGGTGCTGCTGTGGATTTGGACAGGGAGATGATGATGATTTTCATGGTGTTAATTTTGTAGTGGTTTGTCATATTGCAGAGCCAGGCTGGTTGTGTTTCCTTGCCTGTGTCTCCTCTTGCTGTGGGCTGTCACTTCACTTGTTCCTCTGGGCCTCCTTTTGCTGCCCACATGCCCCCAGGTATGTTTGCTGGTCAGCAGCAAGGGATCCAAGGGATCAGGAGAGACAAGAGTCTCGTGGGATGCCCAAGGGAGACCCTGGGCAAGCCAGGACTGAACAGGGCTCCTCAGCGTGATCTGAGTGGGTCACCAGAGCACATTGACAAATCTCACTGTACATAGGGTCACCTTGGGGCCAAATCTCTACAAACACTCTCAGAAATAAGGTGTTTTAGGAGGTGCCCAGGACACCCTCAGGCTGTGCACACAGAGCTGTCAGGATGTGATAAATGGACTGATCCACAGAACTGCTAACACAGCTAAAAGCTGTGACACTTCTTTCTGTGACCTGTGGTTTGTTCTGTTCCTTGTGTGTGGAAGAGTGGCTACATGACAAAGGCCACGTAGACATGCTCTGGTTAGCTGACCAAGAATTAGAAAAGTACCGGACCCAGCTAATCTGAGCCCCTGCACCTGCAAGGACACTGTGGCTTTGAGCATAGCTGTAATACGATAACAAGATGATGTAGCTGAGAGAGAGAGACATGAGAAAAAGGAGATGTAAGTCGTAAGGAATGAGGAAGTAAGGGGGGGAAACAATACCTATAGTATAACCAATAGATTGCTTAGCTTACAGAATATGCATGAGTTTATTATTTGCTGTGCATAAATGTCTGATAAATCAATAAATGAAGCTTGCTGAACTCTCATATTGAGCGTCCTGAGCCTCCCTCACTGCGACAAATGGCGCCTTGAACAGGGACCCTAAAGAGGGCTTGAACCTGCGAGCCACGGTCCAGCGCAGTATCCGTGCCGGTCCCAACGCAGCACGAGAGGCAAAGAGCTGGTCTCCGGCTCCGAGCGACCCTAGAGAGGGGTCTTGGCCGACTAGCGCCGCCGACGTCTTGCAAGGGCTGCAACAGCGCTGACGACTAAATTAGAAGGTAACGGAGAGACAAGCGGCGTATGATCTTTTTAAATGCTTTTTAGAAAAGCGGGGATTACAGGGTATTGACCTGAGAAAAGAGCTCCCGGGATTGCTTGCATATGGAGTTGCAAAAGGGTGTTTTGCAGATCCCAACCAGGTTTTTGAGGAATTAGAGTGGCATAGGTTTGGAGATAAGTTGTGGGAAGCTGTGCTAGATGATTGTAAAACTGAAAAAAAGTTGTCTAAAACTTGGCAGATAGTTGCTAATGCACTAAAACAGTACCAGGCAGAGCAGAAGGCTGCTCAGGCAGCCTCCGCCCGACTGGGAATGCCTGGTCCTAGGGAGAATAAAGGCGCCTCAATGTCTATGTCCTCTTATCCCCTGCTCCCATCAATGAATACGGTGTATTTGCCAGAGGGGACGGCCTCGGCAGCAGCCGCCCGAGCCGCCCCCTCCCCGCCACTGCTAGCAGCGGGGGATTCGCCCCACCCCCCTCCGGCTGGAGGGGACAGCGGGGAAGAAACGAAAGAAATGCTTGACCCAGAGGCGATGCAAATTACTAATGAAAGGCGCAAGGTTTGGTGAGAAATTATGGGAGAGGTGATAGCTGCAGGCGACCGAGCGGCTGCTGATGCCTTAATTGAAATAGCTTGTCCGGTAGTTTACGCACCGAATCCTGCCGGAGGCTTGCAAGCCACGATTACTGCTTTAGATTGGAAGTGGCTGGCACAGCTTCGTGCCACTGTAAGCAAGTGCGGTATTCACGGAGAACCCACCCGCCAGATGTTGAATTATTTGTGGGGAGGAAACTCTGCTGAAAATTATTATAAAGACTGTCACCTGTACAGTTTCTGTAATACCGCTCCCTGAGGGGGTCCACGCCTTGCTAGGCCGCGATGTGTTGGCACAGTTGGGAATGGTCCTTAACACAGATCTCTCTTTATAGTGACGACCATTGCATGGACTTTCCCGATCCCACTCCAATGGAAAACAGAGGACCCGGTGTGGGTTGAGCAATGGCCTTTAAAAGGGGAAAGTCTCATTCAGGCACACAAGCTGGTACAGGAGCAGTTTGACCAAGGACATCTCCATCCATCTGTTAGTCCTTGGAATACTCCTATTTTTGTGATCAAAAAGAAATCTGGCAAATATCGGCTCCTGCATGATCTATGTGCCGTCAATGATCAGATGCATAGTATGGGAGCCTTGCAGCCCGGACTGCCTAATCCTGCAATGCTCCCTGAAGGATGGTCCCTCCTCATTATTGATCTAAAAGACTGCTTCTTCACCATCGCCTTGCACAAGGCAGATAAGCAGCGCTTTGCTTTTACCCTGCCTGCGTTGAATCGAGAAGGACCTGCCCAGAGATATGAGTGGTCTGTTTTCCCACAGGGCATGCGTTGCTCGCCGACTCTTTGTCAATTGTATGTTGATGCAGCCTTGCAGCCAATTCGAAAGGCGTGGCCCGGAGGTATAATTTACCATTATATGGACGACATTCTTTTTGCTCAATCATCACCGTTCTCTCCAGAGCAAAAACAACAATTGGCTCAACAGCTCCAACAGCAAGGCCTGATAATTGCTGCAGAGAAGGTGCAGGAAACGAGCCCTTGGAAATACCTAGGGTGGAAAATCACTGACCAACATATTCAGCCTCAAAAACTCACTATTATGATTGATCTTCAAACACTCCATGATGCTCAGCGACTACTAGGAGATCTGCAATGGCTTCGCCCGGTGGTTGGCATTCCCAACAAATATCTTGAGGAGCTGTGACACTTGTGCTTCCATCAGCAACTGAGCTGAGCAAAGATTCCCCTTTGCTTTGTTCCAGGTGAAGAAAATATCCCCACAAACCTCCGCAGAGAAGCTGTAGATGTCAATGCTGGGTTGAGCACAAATTCCGTGGAGCTTGAGAAGACTTTCTTCACCATGTCAAGCCACAAAACCATGTTCATTGAAAACAGGAGTAACATCACAGCCCACTTGCAGTGGAAGGCTTTTCCTACTGAGAAAGGAGAGATTGAAGAGAAGAGGAGGTTGGTGTGAAAGATGCATTTCAGTGAGATCCATGGCCCAAGAGTGAAACTGACGTGTGGCCTCAGGGGGGTGTTGGTGCTTCTGAATGGTTTAGGCCAAGTAAACCATGCCTGGCACTAGGGTGTGTGTCACTGGGCTTCAGGAGGTCAGCACTTGAAATTCCAGTTCCATTTATACTCCAAGCAAAGGATGGCATTTTTGGAAGGGAAGGTTGGTTGCAATGACTGGATTTCCTCAAGTTCTAATTGGGCTTTTGCCTCTCTAATCTTCTTCCTACACGACCTGGCAACATCCTTAAACAATTCACCCTCTTTCTGTAGGGGATACACTCTCTTTTTTTCCCCTTAGTTCCTTCAAAAGCTTCTTGCCCATCCAGGCTGGTTGTCTTCCCCATCAGCTTGTCTTTCCACACACAGGGACAGCCTGTTCCTGTGCCTTCCAGACTTCTTTCTTGAAGCGTGTCCATCCTTCCTGGACCCCTTTGTTTTTAAGGGCTGTTGCCCAGGGTACTCTCCAAATCAGTCTCTTGAACAGGCCGGATCTGCCCTCCAGAAGTCCCCAGTGGAAATTTTGTTGATGGCCCTCCTTGTTTTACCAAATATTGAGAGCTCTGTTATTTCACAGTCACTGTACCCCAGACCATGGTGAACAGATGAAGTTCATTTAGTCATTAGGGAATTTCCTGGTGATATCCAGTACCTGGACCCCAGGGAGGCAGCAGACTGCCCTGTAGAATGGATCCAGTCAACACCCAGGACCCTCCGTTCCCCTTAGAAGGCAGTCACCTACAACCACTACCCTTCTTTTCTTCTTAATACTGGAGGCTGTGATCTGTCTGACAGACCAAGTGCAACTGTGAGACTCTTCAGACAGAATTTTTACTTTAGTGTCATCTGCTTGACCCTCTGGAGCCAGGGCCTTATACCTGTTCTGTCAGGGCACCTGGGCAGGTGATGGGGTCAGGACAGAATTTTTTTACCTCCCCAGCAGAGATCCATTTCCATTCTCCACTGTCACCTAGGTCTCCTCCTTCTGCCTGATCCCAAGAAGGGCAGGGCTCCTCTGGCTAGTTAGAAAAAGTATCTTACATCACATAGTTTCTGTAGCCTAAAACTATATTCACCACACTACTGAAAAAGATTAGTATAGCACCACAAAAAACGGATTACTACAACGTAACTTTCAAACATAACACATATAATATTCATTTTAATATTTGCAAAGAGCCAATCATATAATATGCATTTTTCACAGTGCTGGTAACACGTAGCTGCAACCCAGCTTCGTCTCCCTTTCCCAGGGAAGTCCTGCTCTATAATCTTTATCTGCCTCCCCCAGCAGCTCAGTGGTAGGGAAGGCCATCTGAAGTGGCTGGTGGATTCTCCCTCAGTTTTGGCAGAGGCTTCTAGCCGGGAAGTTCTCTTGAGGGACGCTGGCTTTGGAAACCTCTCCTGAGTTTGCAGGTGTGGAGTAAAACTACCTGCCAGGCCAGTGAACAAGAAGTTATCCTCTGATCCGTCTGGGAGCCCCATGGCTTGGGGTCAGCCCTTGCTGGGGAGCTGCTGCTTGTGAGAAATAGCCACTCCCTTTTCATAAGTTTAGAAAGGTTTATTAATACATTATCAAAAATACAACAGAAGACTGAATAGAGAAAATGTTATGGTGCTGGGAGCAAAGGATTTTCCCCACCATGTGCTCACTCATACAATGAAGGTTTTGCCTTTTAACCCTTTAGCCCCTCCCAAAATTCTGTCCATTGGCTCCTTCACTGTCCAGTGGTGGAGTTTACTTCCTCAAATCTTGATTGGAGGTCAGATGTCACCATAGTGACGAGCCGACCCTCCCAAATATCCCAACCCCGGCTGTCCCTTGATAACAACTCAGGGTAAAAATTTTTTTTCTTATCCTCTATACATGATATTTGTCTGTTAACTTTGAGAGTCAATCATTGTGGCATTCACATTCTCGGAACAGAAACACATAATTCTCTCTCAGGGCTTTTTTCCTGGAGAAACACAGAGAAGAAAGAGAAAACAATTCTTACCTCTACTTGCTGCTTCTGTTGTTTTTGCACACGTGTTAGGAAGATTGTTTAGCTGAAGTGATTTGTCAGTTGGATTCTGCTGAGGATTGTTTTGTTTCCTTGGCCAATTGGAAAAAGCTGTGTCCTGGCTGTCTGGAGACAGTCACAAGTTTTCTTTAGTATTCTTTGTAGTATAGTATGTGTCTTTAATATATTGTAGTATAATGTAATCTAATATAGTTTAATAAAGCAATTGTTCAGCATTGTGAATCAATGGAGTCAGGTGCCAATCATTTCCTGCCTTGGGGTGCCCTGCTTTTTGATAAATCATCACATTACTCATCTGTCACACTGCTGCTCCTCCCCAAGTGCTTTGCTCTCCTGCACTCACACTTCTCTCTGCCAATATGTGGCTTCTTAAATCCTCTGCTGACTTTGATCTCTCCTGTGGCTGCAGGCTATTTTTCGAACACATATAAATAATATATGTTCCCTTTCCGGGTTAAGTAAAGGTGGCCTGTCCACCTTGGACAAGTCCAGTAATTTGGTTCACATCCGGTAAATGTGGTCCAATTCAGGTAGTAATTGACGCATTATGAATTAATAATCTCTGTCCCTACTTACTATGAGCTACCTAACTGGCTTGTGGCTTCCCTACGAACCTAGCTAGCGACAAGTTTATTGAAAAATAAACAAAAAAGTAAAAACCTTTTACAGAAATGAAATACAAAGAAAAATAATACAAAAAACCTACATAAAGTACGAATAGCAAAAACAGACCTACAAGAAAATTCAAAATAACAAAATATACAAAAACCATCTACCCTATGTTTTGTAATCTTCTGGCCCTACTGGCAAACATATGTACAATGTCCACAGATGATAGAAGCGCTTCTGTGGATAGAGTCTTTGCTACCGACTCCTGCCTCGATTTAGGGAGGCCAAGAGTACTCAAAAGTTCAGAATTTCCCTTGTACCGTTTCCCCTGCGCTCCAAGGGGAAAGCCCATGAAAACAATGTCCTTTGCATTGGTGAGGTTTCGTATCTCGGTTTCCAAATGTTTGTACTTGTTTACTTTCTCTTCAGCGGCTTCTTCCAGGGAAGATTTGGTTGCTTCGTATCATATTGTCACATCCATGACAAGTGCACGAGTCTCTTTCACAAATATCAGATCTGGCTTGTACAGTTCTTTGATGGCATCCCTTATGTGCGGTTCTTTGTACACTACCCAGTCCCTCTTCTGCGCCTCCTCAATCAGCCTCTCACAGATGCGATTGTGCCTCTTGATTTGGGCGTCCTGCGTCACTGGGCAAAAGCCGATGATGTGGGCACACGTTTCGATGTCCGCAGCGCAATGTCTACATGTCTTGATGGAACTATCCTCTCTTCCCCGTGAGAGAAATTCTCTCGTGGGGTAGACGTTGGCCCTGAGTTGTAATGCAGTGAGGAGCTTCCTGTGAGGTATGCGTCTATAGTATTGAAGCCAATCGTTACTAATTTTATCACCTTCAAAATTCCTAATTCCACGGCCTTGGGACACTAATTTGGTCCATTTTTTGAATTCCTTTCTCCTTCAATCACACGGTTTAGGAAATTTGCTTTTCAGGATCGGTGCTTCCCACTCCGAAGTTGTGTCTGAACTGTTGGATGGTTCTGTCGCCAGCAGTGCTTCCCAAATCGAGGGCGTCTTCTCGCTTTCCCCTCCAGCTTGAATCCATAATTTCTTATACATTTGTTCCATTTGATCTTTCTCTAGGAAATTCTTCATTGTCTCATCCGAGGACTGCACAATCCGATGCAGCCTTCGGGCTTGCACGCTGGGGATCAGCCCTGCCAATTTGGTAACACCTAAACCGCCGTCCTTCGTGCTTGAGTACAAGATGGCATCGCAGGTGTACGAGGGCAGGTGCAGCCAGTCCTTGACTGCTGTTCAAATTTTTTGGTCCAGGGCTTCGAGGGCCCCTGCCTTCAGTTCTGAGTGGTGTGCCAGGTAGGTCAGTCGAGGGGTGGTGTATGTTTTGAGGATATCCAGTTTTTGCAGAGGTTTAAGTGGAGCTTGATCAATTCATTCGAGCCAGAAGTCTAATTTCGTGGAGAGATCGGTCTTTGCTATCCCAGTCCAGGGGTCAAACTGCAGGCCAAGGTACTTTTCAGATTCCCCAGGGTCAATTATGTTCAGGGGTGTGCCGTTGATGGTCCAAGCAGCGCAGTTATTGATGGTGTAAGAGTCCTTTGTGGGCTTGATGTAGAAGCCGTGGCACTTTTCCCCCTGTGTTTTGAGACCGGTGAGATCGCAGAAGGTCTCTAATATTGCGATGTTTGTTTTCATGCTTTCCCCGGAGTCACTCAATAAAACTAAATCGTCTGCAAATGCCATCGCTGTGATGCTGCTGCCGTCTCGTTGGTACCCTTTGCCGCACTTTTCCAGCCTGCACAACAGGGGGTCCATTGCAAGGTTAAATAAAAGGGGGGATAGTGGGTCACCTTGCTTTACTCACACCTTGATTTGGATTTTGTCCGTGCGTACGTTCCTCTTTGTGGTGACATACGTACTGATGTTTTTGTACATATTGTTCACCAGGCTGACGATGTGGGGATCCACTTTTCTTTGTTGCAAGGCATGTATGATGTGCTGATGGCTTACTGTATCAAAAGCCTTGGCAATGTCCACAAATACAACACCCAGCGGTCTGTGCTCTCTTTTGGCAGTTCGAATTATAGTTTGCAGGAGTTTCAGGTTCTCGGAGCATCCCGCTGCTCTGATAAAGCCTCTTTGCCTTGGGTTGAGGGGGCACGCTTTACTCAGCCTGGCTGTTATGATCCTGTAGAACAGTCTCAGCAAGATGGAACCAATCGTGATAGGCCTCCAGTTATTAATGTCCTTCAAACGGTCCAGTTTTGTTGATTTAGGAATTAAAACAGTTCTGCATCCCCTCACCATGTCCGGGAGCTCCCCAGATGTTAACCATAAGTTGAAGATCTCGGCGGTCCGGGAATACCCGGGATCCATCTTCTTGATGTCCCCAAGAGTAATCCCATCTGGACCCAGAGCCGAGCCCTTGCTCATTTCCTGCACATTCTTTTCAATTTCTTTTGCCGTGATTAAGTCCCTGAAGGCACTGTTGTCAGCCTTCCCGTTAATTTCAAAGTCCCCAAGGCCAGAAAAATTACCAGGTGTTTCCCACCTGCTTTTGAATACCAAATAAATTTCGCTGGGTGATATATCACAGGACAAGCACTCCATGTCGTCCAAAATAATTTTAGCTAATTTCCCCCTGTCCAGGTAGAATAAACGCTGGAAACGCAGGTAATTAGCTTTCTTGATCCCTCTCTCCTTCATCCATTTCTGAAATGGCTTTCTTGGTTGCTTCTCCTGGGTCCCCTGGTTTTTCCCACGGGTGGCTGTTCTTATCTGGCTTATCGATTCCAAGCAGCCGAAGCAGTCCTTTGATGTTTGATTAACCACCAGCTGAATTTTCCGGCCATCCATTAATTGCTTGAATGCTCCTGAGAAGGTGTTAATTGCTCCAGCTGATAAGCTTTCCTCGAGCACCTTGTGATAATGAGCCTGCAGCTCCCCCGCCCTCTGCTGGTCGATGGCTTCCTGGCAGCCGTCCTTCTTATCAAGGTGTCCTCTTCTCTTAGCCATTGTTTTCCCTCTGGCAGCTGGCCTCCCTGGCAGATGGTTCCTTCCAGGTCCATTGTCAACGGTCCCTACCTGGGATTGAAAATGATCCACCACAGGATCCGTTCCCACGGCCCCAGCTGCTCTCCTGGTGCGATGACTCACCCCAGGTTCCTCAGCAGTCCCACCTGTTGGCTTCCTGGGCAGCAGTCTTCTCTTGTCGCTGATTTGCTTAGCCGTTTTGGATGTCAGGTGTTCGGCGATAAGCTTATTGATGTTTTTGTTCCCCTTGAACTGTGCCTCCAGTCTTATCAGCTGCTCTTCTTCCTCTTTTGTCCAGCATCTTTTGTGGGCTCCTCTGTTTGATGTTTCTTTCAGTTGGGAAGCAACGATCCTTTCTTGATTTCTTACTGCTGGATGTGCCAATCTTTTATGTTGTCCCAGGCCAATTTTAGTTGTAAAATCTCTGCCGCATACCTCACAGATCCACTCGCCTGCTGTTTTAACTTTTACAATTTCTGGACCCCTGCATGTTGTGAAATGACAAACAACACTATAATAGTTAGTATTTTCCTTTCCACATTTCACACACCGAAAGCAAAACCTCCTTTTCCCATGCAACCCCTTGACATGTTCGATCAGGTTCAACACAGAGTTGACCCGGGTACCACAGCGAGGACAAGGTGGATTTTTGTCAGGAACACTCACCCTCACGATGTCATCTGGCGTTTGCTCCCTGGGCTTACTGGGCACAGGAGGCAATGTTTCAAGTGTGCTCACAAACTCCTTCTCCCCCCTTTCCTCCTCAGATACAAACGGTTCACTGTTTCACGGAGGGCTAGAAAAATCTAAATTTTTCTCCCACACACAGTTGAGGTGCAAGTTGTTCATACACCTCAGGCAGGGGAGGCGGAGGCGAGGATCCGCCGAACCCGCGCCAGCCGACCGCAACTCGCCGGGTTGAATCCTCCGGGCGGACTGCGCGGGCCCCACCCGTTTACCTCTTAACGGTTTCACGCCCTTTTGAACTCTCTCTTCAAAGTTCTTTTCAACTTTCCCTTACGGTACTTGTTGGCTATCGGTCTCGTGCCGGTATTTAGCCTTAGATGGAGTTTACCACCCGCTTTGGGCTGCATTCCCAAGCAACCCGACTCCGAGAAGCCCCGGGCCCGGCGCGCCGGGGGGCCGCTACCGGCCTCACACCGTCCGCGGGCTGCGGCCTCGATCACAAGGACTTGGGTCCCCCGAGAGCGCCGCCGGGGAGGGGGGCTTCTGTACGCCACATGTCCCGCGCCCCACCGCGGGGCGGGGATTCGGCGCTGGGCTTTTCCCTCTTCGCTCGCCGTTACTGAGGGAATCCTCGTTAGTTTCTTTTCCTCCGCTGACTAATATGCTTAAATTCAGCGGGTCGCCACGTCTGATCTGAGGTCGCAAGCCCAAAGCTTGGCCGCCGCTCGCGCGGCCGGCCGGCTGCCTCCCGCGCCCGCCGCCTCCCCCTCTACCACCCCGCTGCCCTCCTTCTCCGCCGGCTCCCTTTCCCCTCCCCGCTGGCGCCCGCGCGCCAGGGGCGAGAAGAGAGCCGGGAAGGGAGAGACAGAGAGAGAGAGAGAGGGGGCGGACAGACGCCGAGAGACGGAAAGCCCCATCCCGGAGACGAGAACCGAAGACGGGAAGCACACGGCAGAGACGGCCCCGAAGGGGACCGGCCGGGCGGCGGCGCGCGACGGCCTCGGCGGGGAGAGAGAGAAAGGCGACGGCGCCCTGGGCGCCCCGAGCCCGCGAGAGGGGAAAGGGCGGGGGTAAGGAGGAGGGGGCCGACCCCGGTCCCCGGCGCTCTCGCCTCGCGCGCGCGCGGCAGCACGGCACGGTACCCCCGCGGTACCCACCCGCAGACAGCCGCCCGCACGGGGGGGAGAGGCCGGGGGCGAGGCCCGCGCCTCGCCTCCCTCTCGCCCTCTCTCTCGCTCTCGGCCCTCGGCGGCGCTTTCGGCGCCGTCTCTCGCTCTCCCCGGCCGCCGCCACCGCACCGCGGCGCGGCCCCGGCGAGGACGAGCTCCGCCCCAGCGGCTCGCTCCGGAAGCGGGGAGCTACGGAGCGCTCCCCGAGTCTGCATTTAGGGGGACGAAGGCCCTGCGCGGCGACGAGGACGACGACGACGACGACCGCGGCGACGACGAC
>JANIJU010000026.1:274962-316855 GCA_025504685.1 Leucosticte australis
CTTGGTCTTCAAGGAAAAGTTCCTTCTCCCTGTCTGATTCCTAGGCTCTACTCTCACAGGACAGGTAGCGCCCTAACATTTGTATCTCTTGAGATGAGTTCTATAAGCAGCAGGAAAAGAGAAATTCCTGAGGCACTCAGTGTCAGGTTGTGCATGCAGATAGCTCTGAACCCTCTCTGTGCTCTTCACACACCATTCTCTGATGGGATTACTGGCAGCTGTACCCTTGAGCCTCCTTGCAGAGAGCTGGATGCAGAGTATGGGGGAGCTGAGGTCATTTTAGCCCCAGGATCTGGTGAGGGCTGGATCTCCTCAGCAGTGGCTCAGTGGCTGTTTCTGATCCTGTCTGTTCTGGCTGTCTTCTGCTGCCTGAGCTTGGTTTGCTCCCTGCTTGCCCCGGGGAGCTGCAGTGAGCTGCACTGCAGAAGGAATCTCATCCCCAGGTGTCCCCCCAGCCCTGATCCCTCTCTCTGTGTTGCAGTCCTTTCTCCGTGGTGCCGGCCACAGGAATTCTGGATGCTGGTGACACCGTGCAGGTGACAATGGGATTTCACCCGCTGACCCCCGGTGACCATTGGGGCTCCCTGGCAGTGAGCTGCAGCACAGGTGAGTGCTGGGCCCTGCACGGGCACAGGACAGTTCTGCACCATGGCTCCCTGCTGTCCCATCCCCCTCCATTCCCTCCTGAGGTACCTCCCCTGCTCAGCTTCACCCCAAAGCAAACTGAGAACTCACTGATGTTTAGGGCATCGATAAAGTGGATCCCCTCTAACAGGCTAACATTTTTGGAATCCTGTTTTGCTGGGAGTTGCTGAGTGGAGGAATGAGGAACCCTGATTCTCCATTACCGTGTGGCTATGCCTGGGTGAAGTTTTATTTGATTCCTGGGCAGTGCTGTATGTGAGGTGTGAGGTTTCCATCAGACTCTCTCCAATGCAATGGATTTCTTGCACACCTCTGTCCCATATGCTGCTTCTCCACTGGCTTGTCACAGACCCTTTTTCTGTGTTGCCCTCTACACATATATTTAGTTTCTGTCTAATAACATTTTCAGGCCCTCAAGTTCCTGTTTGGTGACAAATCAAGACAAATTTTTCCTCATCCCTATTTCCCAGGCCATTCATGCTGTTGCAAACCTCTCACATCTGTCTCCAATTTGAGTTCTAGACTGAGGAATCCCATTCAGTCTTCATATAGAAACTGCTCTGTATCTACTAATCTTTCCATTGTCCCTTTTTTATTTAATTTGAAATGTTCCAGCTTGGTTTTTCAGGTCAGAACACTATAAAATATTTCAAGACTGATGTGGCTGTGGTTTTGGACAGGGAGACAATGATGATTTTCATGGTGTTCATTTTGCAGTGGTTTGTCACATTGCAGAGCCACGCTGGTTGTGTTTCCTCCCCTGTGTCCCCTCCTGCTGGGGGCTGGCACTTCACTTGTTCCTCTGGGCCTCCTTTTGCTGCCCACATGCCCCCAGGCATATTTGCTTATCAGCAACAAGGGATCCAAGGGATCAGGAGAGACAGGAGTCTGGTGGAATGCCCAGGGAGAGCCTGGGCAAGGCAGGACTGAGCAGGGCTCCTCAGCTCTGTCACCTGAAGGACTTGGATGCAGAAATCCCAGGGATCTGAGTGGGTCACTGGAGCACATTGACAAATCTCACTGCCCATACTGTCATCTTGGGGCCAAATCTCTACAAACACCCTCAGAAATAAGGTGTTTTAGGAGGTGCCCAGGACACCCTCATGCTCTACACACAGAGCTGTCAGGATGTGATAAACGTATGGATCCACAGAACTGCTAACACAGCTAAAAGCTGTGACACTTCCTTCTGGGCCCTGTGGTTTGCTCTGTTCCTTGTGCTTCCATCAGCAACTGAGCTGAGCAAAGACTCCCCTTTGCTTTGTTCCAGGTGAAGAAAGTATTCACACAAACCTCCACGGAGAAGCTGTGGATGTCAGCGTTGGTTTGAGCACAAATTCTGTGGAGTTTGAGAAGACTTTCATCACCATGTCAAGCCACAAAAGCATGTTCATCGAAAACAGGAGTAACATCACAGCCCACTTCCAGTGGAAGGCTTTTCCTACTGAGGAAGACAAGAATGAAGAGAAGAGGAGGTTGGTTTGAAAGATGCATTTCAGTGAGATACATGGCCAAAGACTGAAACTGACGTGTGGCCTCAGGGGGGTGTTGGTGCTTCTGAATGGTTTAGGCCAAGCAAACCATGCCTGGCACTAGGGTGTGTGTCCCTGGCCTTCAGGAGCTCAGCACTCAGCATTCCAGTTCCATTGATACTCCAACCAAGGATGGCATTTTGGGAAGGGAAGGTTGATTGCAATGACTGGATTTCCTCAAGTTCTAATTGGGCTTTTGCCTCTCTAATCTTCTTCCTACACGACCTGGCAACATCCTTAAACAGTTCACCCTCTTTCTGTAGGGGATACACCCTCTTTTTTTCCCCTTAGTTCCTTTAAAAGCTCCTTGCCCATCCCGCCTGGTTGTCTTCCCCATCAGCTTGTCTTTCCACACACAGGGACAGTCTGTTCCTGTGCCTTCCAGACTTCTTTCTTGAAGCGTGTCCATCCTTCCTGGACCCCTTTGTTTTTAAGGGCTGTTGCCCAGGGTACTCTCCAAATCAGTCTCTTGAACAGGCCGGATCTGCCCTCCAGAAGTCCCCAGTGGAAGTTTTGTTGATGTCCCTCCTTGTTTCACCAAATATTGAGAGCTCTGTTATTTCACAGTCACTGTACCCCAGACCGTGGTGAACAGATGAAGTTCATTTAGTCATTAGGGAATTTCCTGGTGATATCCAGTACCTGGACCCCAGGGAGGCAGCAGACTGCCCTGTAGAATGGATCCAGTCAACACCCAGGACCCTCCGTTCCCCTTAGAAGGCAGTCACCTACTACCACTACCCTTCTTTTCTTCTCAGTACTTGAGGCTGTGATCTGTCTGACAGACCAAGTGCAACTGGGAGACTCTCCAGACAGAATTTTTACTTTAGTGTCATCTGCTTGACCCTCTGGAGCCAGGGCCTCATACCTGTTCTGTCAGGGCACCTGGGCAGGTGATGGGGGTCAGGATGGAATTTTTTAACCTCCCCAGCAGAGACCCATTTCCATTCCCCACTGTCACCTAGGTCTCTTCCTTCTGCCTGATCCCAAGAAGGGCAGGGCCCCTTTGACTCCTGCTGAGCTTCTCTCAGAGCTGGACAGATGTGATTCCACCAGTTTATTTCTGTTTCACTCTCCCTAATGCTCCTCAGCCTTTTCACTTCTTCTGTAGATTCTGCCACGGGGCAGAGCAGATCATTCAGCTGCTCACACCACACTCAGGTGTCTTTTGCACTGTCCTCTGATATTAACACCAGGTTCAGACCCTCCCTGCAGCCTGGGGCCTGGACAGCTGCATCCTTCCTGTGGGGTTTCTCTTTGAGTTGGCAGCAGCAGCAGCAATGGCTTTTCATCATTTGTAAACCATAGCTGGGGGGAAAAAAAAGAGGCAGAAAGAAGAAAGGAAAAAAGAAAAAAAAAGCAAGTACCTCACAACCAGCCAAAAGACACAACCTACTACACACGGAGGGTGGGTTGCTGATCCCTTCCTGCTCAGCCTGCTTGCACCAACTGCCACACAAAACCTAAAAAAATGCCACACAAACTGCCATACTGTAACTGTCATGCCCAAATTGCCGTGGCAAGCCTCTCTTTGCTGCGGGTCAGGCCACTTGCACTCCCCAGAGCCATTTTAAATCGCCTGCAAAGGACCAGGAGATTGACCCTTGCCTGCTTGAATGTCTGGTGAGAGGGTCCTTTAGTGCCCTGGGCTTCTTGGTTTTCCATTGTGTCAGACACACAGTGTCTGACTTCCATACAAGCTCTGTGTGTTAAAAGGAAAATCCCTTGACCTTCTCTGGCTACTTCCCTGGACTGTTTATTTCCATTTTTCCCACTTTTCTGCCTCAGCCTGGACCCCAGGTGATCCTCTTTCCCCTCAGAAGCAACTAGGTTTCCCCAAAGTAAACTTCAACCTGGTTTTGGTTTTGTGGGGTTTCTTCCAATTACATCTGTTTTCATCCCAGTTTGTGTCCTAGACTGTCACCAGGGCATTTTGTTCTTCCTTACTTCCAGTCTTGGGCATGGTTGTAGCTCCAAGGCCACTGTCCTGCTGTCAGAGAAGCTTTTGAGATCTCAGAGCTGAGAGGACATTTTTTCTGAGAGGAGATAGTGCAGGATCCTTTCCCTCTCAGGACATTCTACTACCATGCACTGGGATGGTACCCAAAAAGCTCTGGATCAAGAAAAGGTCTCTCCAGGAGTTTGCTGTCTCCTTCCTGCACAACAAAGTCCCTTCACTTCTCAGAGCCTGTTTTTATGTCAATAAAACCTTGACTGTCACTGAAGGGGTGCAGTGCCTGAATTAATTTCCTTTGGAAGTGCTCTGGGATGCTCTTGTGAAAGGCAGAGTAGGGAACAAGAGGGCAGATCCAAAATGGAAGAAACAAAGAGTGATGCTGGTAACACGTAGCTGTAAGCCAGCTTTGTCTCCCTTCTCAGGGAAGTCCTAGTGCATGATCTTTATCTGCCTTCCCCAAGTAGCTCAGTGGTAGGAAAAGCCACTTGAAGTAGGTGGTTCATTCTCCCTCAGTTTTGGCAGAGGCTTTGAGCCAGCAGGTTCTCTTGAGGGCTGTTGGCTTTGGAAACCTCTCCTGAGCTTGCAAGTATGGAGTAAAACTACCTGTTGTGCCAGTGAACAGCAAGTTTTCCTCTGATCCATGTGGGATCCCCATGGCTTGGGGTCAGCCCTTGCTGGGGAGCTGCTGCTCCTCCCAAAGTGCTTTGCTCTCCTGCACTCACACTTCTGTCTGCAAATATGTGTCTTATTAAATGATCTGCTGGCCTTGTCTCTCCCTGTGGCTGCAGGCAGTGTTTGCTGCAGCTGCCAAAAGAGGTGTCACAGGAAAACTTCATGGAGGAGAAAAAAATAGAGAAGGAGAAGAGATCTTGTGAAGATCCCACTGCCCTCCTGAGCAGCATGGTCCAGGAGAAGCTGGCAAAGGTGCAAGAAGGCCCCGTGCTGTTCTCTGATGACATTTTTTCCATCGAGCCAATGGTAAGTGACAGCTGAGAACATTCTCTTCCTCCTTCTCCTCCTTCTCCTCCTCCTCTCCCACCCACCCTACTCCCTACACCCTTCCCCCGGCTGAGGTCACTGGGCAGATCCTCAGCTGGCCCCGTGTGCTGGGAGGGAGGACATGGAGTTTCTGTTGAGGCTGCAGGGCTCCCTGCTCAAAGCATTTCTGCCCTGCAGGCTCAAGGCAGGGCTGGGAGCCTGACAAAGCCCAGCTCTGCTGCCAGGCTCGAGCTCAAGGGCACTCCATGTGTGTCCCTGCAGTGTCACAGGGAGCAGTTTCTGTAGGTAGGGGCTCCCCCAACACTTGGTGTGTGGGGTTCAGCAGAGGCTGTTGGAGCACTGCCAGCTCACACACTGACCTGAAGCTTGCAATGGTTGGCTGGGAAAATGAGGCCAAATTCAGCCCAAGGTTAATAATAGAAATGCCAATCCCCTCCTGTAACCATGCCTTAAACTATTTCTGAGTGTCCCTTCCAGTGTCCTCTGAGAGCCTGGACACAAGGGTGGAAGGTTGAAATGGGCCTTTAGAGTTCTCCTGCACACAGGGACAGAAAACCTTTTCCTTTTCTGTTTGTGCAAGCAAACCACCACGTCCTCCCATCAACCAGAGCCCTGATTCTGAGTATTGGCATTGTGAGAGATGATGAATGCCTGGTGTGTGCACAGTGCAAAATCCCTTCTGATCTTGGAGTAAAGCCCAGAATAATCCCAACCTCTGTTTTCTTTCAAAACAGGTTAAACTAATATTTTTATTTCCAAGGAAGGGGATCACATTCTCTTCTTGGTTACTCCTATGGCCCATCCAAGGCCAAGAGCCACCAGTGCACAGGGGCAGTTGCATCTCAGTGTAGCTGACAGCAGCATGATGTGACCAAGAGCTTGTGTCAGAGCAGCAGGAATCTTGTGGAGAGTGGGAGCTGATCAGCTGAGCACTGAGAGCTTCCAGCGCTGGGTGGAGCTGGGTTTGGAGGGTTTCCTTGGGCTCCTTGTGTTGTTCATTTATCATTGATGCTCTAAATAAGCGCTTACAGGACTGTGGTTGGAAACAAGAAATGTGAAGTTTGAAGATAAGTGTTTTGCTGTCTCTTTCTATTTTAGGAGGGAGAAATTGGGCCGAATTGTTCGGCCGAAATCAAGGTGACCTTCAAACCCCTGGAAGCACTGGAGTATCAAAGTGTGGCTTACTGCAGCATCTCAGGTGCAGCTCCTTTCCCCTGCTTCTCTCAGCCTCAATGAAGCCACGGGGCAAGCCTGAGCCCCCTGGGCTCCCATGGAACTGCTGGGAAGAGTCCCTGGTCAGCAGGGCAGAGCTGGCACATCCCCCCTGGCCCTGCAGCTTCCAGGGAGTATCCCATGCAAGGCCAGGGCTCAGAATCCTGTGTCTGGGTTACTGATCCCAGAACAACCCAGGCAGTGCAGGGAGAGGTTTTCATGCTGTGGCTTTGCCAGCATTTCCTCAAAGGCCAAAGAGCTACAGAGCAGAACAGCTTTAGTGAACAAGCACTGAGCCCCTCCAGGCCCCTGGCCTCCAGGACTGGGTCCATTTGACATGGATCCATCATCAGGTGGTAGGAGCTGAGTTGGAAATGGGCTCCCTGAGCCTGGATCACCCCCCAGTGCCCAGACAGCAGCAGAGCAGAGGTGGCTGCACCCCCCTGAGCCCAGGCTGTTTGTAGAAGGAGCAGCCTTGGCCAGCACCTGCTTCTGTCCCTGTGTGGGAATTGACCCCTTGCAGCTCTCAGTCTGTGGAAATAGAACACAGTGCTGAGTGTCAGGAGTTGGGGACTTTGGCAACAAAGTCTGGTGCTACTGGGCCAGGGACTTTGTTCACTGCCAAACTCTGTATGAGCTTTGTGCCTTCACTGCATGGATTTCAAAGCTCCTCTAGGTGCATGGGAAGGAAACCAGAGAATCATAGTATGTTAAGGATGGAATGGATCTTAAAGGCCTCTGGGCAGGGACACCTCCCACTAGACCAGGTAGCTCCAAGCCCCATCCAGCCTGGCTTTGAACACTTTCAGGGCTGGAACCTCCACAACGCTCCTGGGGAACCTGCTCCAGTGTCTCACCACCCTCACAGTAAAAAATTTCTTCCTAATACCTAACCCAAATTTCTTTTCTTTCAATTTATACCCATTACACCTTGGCCTATCACTACAGGACATCAGAGATGTTTTAAACTCAGCAAATTGGTGTCTAAAATTGGAAACCAGCCCAAGGAATGGGCTGGTTTAGAAATTGCAAGTCAGCCCCAAGGGGTATCTCCTGAGGGAAGAAAAGGGTCCATATCTTCTCCTGCAGCATCAGGAGCTGGCTGCATCCAGCTCAGAGTCAGGATGGAGGCACGGAGGCAGCCTGGAAAATACAGTGTAACAGGGGGAATAATTGCAATGGACATCTCTCCCCAGGCCGTGAGAGCAGGCTGCCCCTGCAGCTCCGAGGGGAAGGCCAAGGACCCTTGGTTGAACTCAGCTCTTCTACACTGAACCTTGGGAACATTTTTGTCAACACCCCCCATGTCTATGAGGTGAGCAGCAGGGCTTGGGATTGATCCTGATGGCTCCTGAGGCAGCAGCAAGCCTGGTGGACCTGGCAGTTGTGAGCAGGGAATGTTTGATGTACTGCTCAAATCTGGGGGAATCTGAAAGGTGTGTCTGTTGTTCATGAAGCCCAGTCCCTTCTTTGGGGATCAGCTGGGAGGCTTCCTACAAAACAACCTCTTGGCACATGAAACCAACACTGGGTCAGAAAGGGATGTTCAGAGGCTTTTGTGGCAGTGCCAGACACAAGACACCTTTGTATTGGGCTGTTCAGAAGCAGCTGGAACAAACTGGCTGTGTTTGAGCTTCAGTCCACTGCAAACAGCTTCCAGTCAAGTGTCTCCTGCTTACTCTGGGAAGTCACAGGAAAGCCATCCAGCCTCCTGGCTCAGTGCTGGCCCTTGCAAAGGGCTTGGGAGTTCTCTCCCTTGCTGACCAGTCCCTTAGCACACTTCAGCCTTGCTGCATCTCTGGCTCTAGAAAGACAAAAGTGTTCCTGGGAATAAAGCAAAGGACTTTTTCTACCTATTTGCCTCCTCCCCAGTAGTGTCAGGTTTGCAAAAAAAAAAAAAAAAAAAAAAAAAAAAAAAAGAAGAAGACCAAATGAAAAAAAAAAAGAGGTAGAAAATGAGGCACTACATCATACCAGACACTTTCAAAAGCTTGGCTGTGGAAGGGAAGGACATGCTGAGTTTTCTTACCAAAAGATGGTGCTGTCTATACATTTTGATGCTGGTGTCTCATAATCAATGTATTGTTTTCATGATATGGGAAAAGGTGAATGAGCAGAGGGTGCTGTTGGAGCTGTGCTAACTGGGGCAGCAGCAGCACTGTGGTGATTCACAATGCAGCTGCAATCACCCCTTGTTGCTTTCAGGGCCAGGTCTCAATGAGCTTGGTGATGCTGAGCAGAGGTGCACTGCTCAGTGTCCATGGGATAACCCCAGGCTTATGGACTCCAGTCTGTGGAGTTACCACTGCTTTGCATGAAAACTCAAAGCCAGAACTTGTCCTTGTTGTATTTTTTTGACTTATGCCGTTCAGCAGCACAAAGCACCTTCTGTTTTTTCTGGGTGTTATTAGACAATAACTCCCAAGAAGGGAAGGTTCCACATGTATTTCCATTTTGCTTTCTTGCTGCCACAGGTGAAACTGATGAACCAAGGAGCTATTGATGCTCCCTTCACCTATATCCCTTCAGCCACAAACGTGGGCTCCTGCTTCAAGTTTGCACCCAAGAAGGGCATCATTTCACCAGGTGGGATCCAGACTATTCTGATCTCCTTCAGTGCCACCATAGTGGGGAGGTTTGAGGAAGAATTCCAGTTCAGCGTGGCTGGATCTCTTGCGCCTGCAATCCTGACAATCAAGTAAGGACCCTGGGAGCTTGCTGGGCACATCTGTAGCTGTCTGGGACATCCCCCACCTACCTCATTTTGGGGTGGAGCAGAGAAAATAGCTGTTTCCTGAGGTCTTAATCTCTGCTTTGATCCTGGCATTGCCTTAGTGTGAGGATGCCTGCTGCTCTGTGTGGTACCTGGGAGCTGGAATGACTCCTCCCTGCTGGGATCTCCCTCTGCCTTGGACCATGGAAAGCAGTGGGATGGATCAGCTTTGGGCAGCAGCTGCTCTGGGATGTCCCAGCTGAACCCCCAGCAAGGCCCACAGGGCTTTGGAGATGGGCCAGCCTGGGAAATTCTGCACCAGCAGCAGAATTAAAACTTCTGTGAATAATCCATGCCAGATGGGCAGCAGCAGCCTGAGCTCACCTCTCACAGCCCTGCTGTGGGGGACAAGCTGTGCTCCCAGCTCCTGTGCACAGAGTGCTCTGGTGCCTCCTTGGCACAGCCAGGAAAGGGCTGGTGTGGGAGTCAGGGAACTGCAGCAGGAACTGTCCCAAGGACTTGGGTGTCATCCCATGGGGTGGTGCCATGGCAAGAGATAATCCTGGCCCAGCACAAGGGAGAAGGGCTGATCACAGGGGAGGCAGAGCTCAGTCCTCAGCACCACAGCAGCTTCGAGCCTGAGCCATGTGCTCCTAGGATAATGTAGTGTAAGCAGGAGAGCTGATGCTGGCTGCTCTGGAACTTTGGAGCTGGGCTGCTGCTGTTGGGAGGCACTGGCTCAAGGCAGTAAAGAAATGAAAGCAAACTGCAGTCATTTATACCAATGAGGAAAGGGGGATGGATAAAAAAGAAGGAGAAAGTTATTACTTAGCAAGAGAAAAGTGGTGAGTAGGTGTGCCCATAGCAGAGAAACAATGATGCTGGCTTTGTGTTTGGAAGAAAAGTGCTGCTTTTTTATTTTGGAAATCAAGAGGGAACCTTTCACCATCAAATAATTGATTCTCCTCTGTCCCTCCCCCAAACTGGTCATGGGATGTTATTGCAGAAGCAGCTTTCTCCTTGGGCAAGGGCAGGTGTCTCTTGTTGAGATGTGCAGAGCAGAGCCAGGGGCAGTCCTGGGAACACAACAGAGGGCACAGTTCACTGCTCCTTGATCTTTAACCAGAAGGCAGAGTGGGAATTGATTGGCATCAACCATGAAATCAGCTGGTGAGTGTTGTGCAGCTTCAAGGGCTGATTTCAGTGGATGTTGGTGATTTTTGGAGTCTGTCTGCTGAGTTCAAGGACAGGTGAGGTGGTGTGGAAGATTCAGGACACCCTTGTTTGGTTGTTGAAGCTGTTGCTCTTGGCTGTGCCAGCTGGTGCACTGCTGACAAGCTGGTCCTTTCCTTTCATCTGTCCACTGTGTAGAGCTGTTGCTGCTCTTTTTGGAGGATGTTTGGGGCTTCCCTGGTTTCATGTTTCAAAACTCTGTCTGTAATGATTGTGTGGCTCAAAATCTCCTGAGAAAGTTCCTCCATGGGAACACGAGTTACAGCTCAGAAGTAGCAAAGCAGGGAACCTGCGGCTGGACAGGCTGGTGTCACGGTCTTACATGAGAGACATTTAAGGAAGTAATACAACGCTTCTAACCACTGAAAAACTAGACACACCTCTGTGAAAAACACATGTTAAAAGACAAAAAAAACCCAAGAGTGACGTAACACATCTGGGTGGCCCCTGCCATGGGGTCGGGCCGGCCAGCCCTGCCACAGGGTTGAGCCCCCTTCCCCCGGGCCCCCTGCCAGTCCTCAACATCAGCTACTGAACAAAGAGAGGAGGGTACCACAGAGCTAGATGGAATCAGCCTTACTAACATCTGGCTACTTACTACATCCCTCCCCAGCCCAGAACCCAGCCAAGCTTGCCAGGCCCCGCGAGCAATCCTGGGTCAGTACCGAGATTTTACCCCTGTAAAAGTTATCCACAACCATCGAGGAGGGGGAAAGAGAAACCGCATCCCCCCCCCCCACCCCCCAACATGCTACTACTAGTTTGTGGGGACACCTTTCTGTCCATCACATTACGGATGGGGAAACTGAGGCACAGAGCCATGTCTGGGTGTTCAGTGTCCTTCATGGGACCACCAGCAACTCGGGGGCTTTTCCTGCCTGCCCTGTGCCCCATCAGTGGCTGTTGGCTGCTTGGCCCCTTGGCTTTAGCTGCCTGTGTCCACATGGGCACTGTGCTGAGCACTTGGGGCTGCGTTGATTTGAAACCCAGGGTGCCCTGAGCCCAGGCTTTACACCCCCGAGCCAGGACAGCCGGACCTTTGCAATTCCTTTAACCGAGCCATTTCCTCCTCTGTCCTTGCCAACCAGGGGCAGCGTCACTGGACAGACTTCACACTTCAAGGTGGATAAGCTCAACTTTGGTGACGTCTCTTTTGGTGAGTGTTCCCTGGGCTTGGACACAGCATGAGATCTATGCATTCCAAAATGGAGCACTTGAACATAAAAGCATCTGTCACCCATGGTCTGGCACAGCAGCCTCTTCAGGGTGTGAACTCCAGGGCTGCTGGGTGCCTCAGGTAGCATTTTGTCATTGTAAGATCAAACAGAATCAAGGAATAGGAAGTCAGTATTTTCTGGTGACTCTGTCCTGGTTTAAAAGACAGATATCTGCCAAGGAAGGTGGGAATCTTCCTGGAATGGAAAGATGACCCACTCCCTCCAAATCATTATACCTTTGAAATTACAGGGCTTCCTGGCAAAAAAAAAATATAGGGAAAGGAATAACAGTCTTTATTAGACTATATCAGGACAGCACAGACAACAACACAGTAACAGACGTTTCCAACCTGCCAAGTAGTGTTTTTGCCTTTTGGTGTAGTTATGATCACAGGCAGGAGGAGCTGTGTGTTCTGGCAGGGCAGTGATCCCCTTCCATTTGGCACATGCAGGGAAGGCAGGCAGGCAGGGTCGATGCCAGCACTGAGCTGCAGCCAGGGCAGTCCCAGGGCCAAGCACACAACCTCCCGCAGCAGCACCGGCCAACCTTGGATCCCCAGGCGGGAGGAAGGGAAGCTCCACTTCCTGACAAACCTCATGTCCAATTTCACAACTGCCCACAGCATCACGCCACAGCTCCCAAAAAATCCCAAACGGAAAAGCCCACCCCCAGGGCCGAAGCCCCCCAAAACCCCTCTCCCCCTTCCCAGACCAAGGGGAACATTCACTACGAAGCCTAAACCCATAACAATGAAGTTCATGAACTTTTTTAAGAAAATGAATTGCCTTTCCTGAGCTGCTTCTTCCCCACCCTGCACCACCAGTGAGGCACTTACTAAGTTGCCTTTTGAATAAATGAAACAAGAAAGGCAGCAGCAATCACAGTGGCCAGCATGGGTGTGAACTCATGGGTGGGAATGTTGGCAGACTTAACAGAGAATTTTACAGCTTGAATTTTCAGAGTAAATGCTCAGTCTGGGTACACACTCATCACTAAGAAATAACTGATGCTGGTTTGGGGCAGGTGAGGGAGCTCCTCCCCATCAGAGAGAAGCCTGCAGTGTTCAGCAAGGATAAGAGTGGGCATTTTCAAGGCTGCAGTCTGGAATCAGTGTCAAAGGACAATTAATCAGTGTTGATTAATTCCTCATGCAGCTGCTTGCTGAGCTGTAGTTCAGATAACAAAGAGCTAAACTCCAATCACACTTTCATCCTACCAGGATATTCACACCAGGAGTCATGCCATAATTGGTGCCTAAATGGACATTTGTGTCCTTTTCCTAGGCTCTCCCTACACCAAGACCCGTTGCCTCCCTAACATCTCCCTGGTGTCCCATATCGCCCTTCGGGGACAAGCTCGCTTCCCAAGTCTCCACATTGAGCCCAGCACCCTGAAGTTTGGCTGCATTGTGGGTGGTACTGAAGAAGTACATTCTCTGGACATGACCAACTGCAGCTCACTTCCTGTCCAGTACCATTGGTCAATCTGTTTGGACAGCCAGGAAAACACGTTGAGGTATGTGCACCTTTGCCCTCTCCTTGAAGCTGTTCTTCCTGGTGTCCTGTTTGTACTTGGCAAAGAACAAAGCTTTTTGCCTAGGGTCCAACAGCCTACTACTGGCTTTTCCTTGTTCAAATAACACTGACCAGCTATAATCAGGCTGGATGCTCAGGGAATAGTTTTTCCACCAGTTTGGTGCTGCATAGCCCCCACAGTGGTTTCCCCTGGGAAGGAAAGCTGGGGTGAAAGTTTTTCAGACCTTTGTGGCCTGAGGCAATGTCCACCTCGATGAAAGGTTCCTAGTCCCAGCTCCCACAGTGCTGCTGGAGAACCTTTTGGCCCCCCTGCTTTGGGATGGGTCCTCTATGCAGGAGCTGCTCTCTGCTCCTCACCTTCCTCCCTTGCACTGTGCTGGCAGATCCCCAGAAAGTTCCCAACACCAGAGAAAGAGCTACTTAGTGCTTGGGCTGATGCTGAACATCTTGTTACCTTCCTTTTCCTTCTTTTCTGAAACAACTCCTTTAGTGCCAGTGTAATTTCTTTCCCAGGGGTCAGCATTCAGTGGACACCTTGGATTCTTCACTCTGTTTTTTTTGTGACACTTGTTACTCATTTTGACTTTTCCCCTGCAACATGTCCCTTATGGGTTCTGTACTGCTTGACAGCAGGACTTGTTCATCACATCATCTCCTCTCCCTGCCTCCCAGAGAGTTTGTACTTTAGAGTGAAAAATGGCATTGTCTGGGCACCATGGTCCTTTGAGGGAAGTTGCCTCAAACCATTCATTGAAACTAAAGACAGTGGGATAGATGATTAGGGATCTCTTGGGGGGTTATGATGAGACTGCCCCTCATCCAGAAATGAAACCCAGCCTTAGATAACAAAGCTACAAAGCTAGAGACAGTGATTCTTTGGGGAGCAGGTCATTACAGGCACTGAATGCCTGCCTGGGAATGGAGCATCCAGGTCATGTTTGACTGTGTGGGGAGCACTTGCAGCTCAGCAGGGTGACAGGCAGGCATGGCTCAACTGTGTTCCTCACGTGGCATTAGAAACACAAGCAGAGTTACCCTGAGCACCTGCTTCAGTTTAAAATGGGGAATGTGACCTGGGTCACCTGGGAGTGCTGGAAAATGTCAAGCAACCCCACCAACACTGTCAGAGAAACATTTCTGATAAATTCCTGGTAGAGCTGCAGAGTTTCTGGCACTGGGCACTGTGGGGGGCTGTGCTGGCTCATCACTGACCAGGTCCACCTCTTGCTGCCTCAAATCTCACCTTTTTGCTTGCCTTCTCTGTCTTTCCCTCTCCCACCGTGCTTTTGGCATCCCCACAAGGTGTTAATGCCTGTCCTCTGTAGTTCCTCAATGCAAGCAGTTGCAGCTGCTGCAGCAGCTCAGTGTCATCCCTGGGCTGCCTTTAGAGCAGAGCTGCTCCAGCCTGGATTGGGAAGGGCTGGATCAAACCATTTCTCAGTTCAATGTTCCAGCACCCAGCCAGGGGCTGCATCCTGGCCAGGAGCTGCTGGTGCAGGTGTCCCTCCCTCCCACCGCAGGTCCCTGTTCATAGTTATGTTATTTTCCAGATGTGAGCCTTCCCCACCTAAATTCAAACCCCAGCCACCAAAGGAGAAGAGAACCAGTTTAGATTGCTCCGCATCTCGATGGAGACACATCAAGATTAGAAAGGAGGAGGCAGCCACAGCCCTGAAAGAAGAGCGTGATTTTGCCCAATCTTCAAGAACAGAGGTGGATTTTCTTGTATTCCTACTGGTTGTGTTGCCTCCCCAGCTTGCCACCACCAAGTCATGCTTGTGCTGACCTCCCTTTTTGCTGTCCTGCTGTCCTGTGCCTTGACAGTGGGTTAGGAAGCAGGGCCCATGGTTGGGTAGGGGGTGTGTGGGAGGGAGAAACAGGAGAGTTTTCCTTGGAGAAGACTGCTCAGATCCTACAGACCTGTGTTGTGTGGGATATTTTTGCCTTGTTTTCTTCACAACGTAAGATGAGGCTTTTATCTCAATCATGACGGTAAGAACTCCAGCTTCTTTCCCAGAGCAAGCTGTGATGAGTCCTGATCTCCATGGAGCCTCTTCCCAGCCCAGCCAGACTCCCTGTGTGCAGGGCTCTGCTTTCACACGAGAGCTGGTATTGCACTGCTGGCCCTGAAGCTGTCTTACAAAATGAGACTTTGCACAGTGGCTGTCTCTTCCTCCTAGCATACAAAATGGCTTGTTTTTCAGGTGCCATCATAAACTCCTGAGCACCCTCAGCTCCTCCTAGGGTTGGCAGGAATCATGTCCTCTGTGGATGTTCCGCACACTCCCCTTGAAGTGGAGAAGAGGGAATCTGTCTCACTTGCCCATTGTCAGTGTGGCCAGCAGGGCTGGAGCTCCCAGTGCCACTGGGGGCCCTCAGCATTGGCCACAGAGGGGCCTCCCCTCCCTCCAGGCCCAGCACAAAGTGCTGCTGAAGCAGCTGCTTGTTGGAGAGGCCGTGCAGGACACGTTGTGGGGCTGCCCAAGGACGCTGGGCAGCGCCTGTGGAGGGCACTGCTCCCCCTGGAGCTCCTCAGGTGGTCCATAGGAAATTTTTTCAGGAGCTTTTGCTGAGGCACCTTGAGAAAGCAGGCCATAAATCAGAGAGCGAGGGGAAAAGCCTCAGGAGTCAGATGAGCTGGGCTGGAGTTCTTCCCTGAGCTCCAAGAGCTCTCACTCTGAGTCTCCTCCTTTTCTAAAAGCAGTAAGGAATGCTTTTTAAAGGCAAGTTGTGCATCAGAGAGAATTTCTACTGCCAGGAGACATCCCAGTTCACTTTAATGTAGTGTATTAATGCATTGATCCGTGAGTATGGGAGAAGATATTCCCCATGGTCCCTCCGTTGGTCAGTGGCATGGATGCAGGATGAGATTAGGATGATTTTGGCTGTGTTTGGGGAATAGACCCCTCTGGCTACAGCTGCACTTTGCTCCAAGATGTTCTTCTGCATCCATTTCCTCAATCTCTCCTGACCTCCATCCAGGCTTTCAGTATCATGCCACAGTCGGGCGTGCTGCAGCCAGGAGACAGACAGAAGGTGTCCTTCACCTATTCTGGGCACCTCGACGTCTTGGCCGGTGCGAGGGCGCTGTGCCGCGTGGAGGGAGGCCCCACCTACGAGGTGCGGCTGATCGTCTCACGCGTCAGCTACTCCCTGAGCCTCCGGGAGATCAACTGTGGCTTACAGGTACCACACACGGCCCCTGCCACAGCTCCTTGCCTTAGAACCACGGCTAGCGGGTTCCTGCCCACCTTGGTCCAGGGCTCGCTCCCCTTCCCAGCCCCTTTGTTGGCTCTGGGGTTTGGAAGTACAACCTTTGAGGGACACATCCGGCATCCAAGCTGGTTTAAAATGGTCATCTCCAAAAATGTTGGGAATGCCTCTTTTTCAGGGTACCTAACACTGCCTCCTGGGCCAGGCAGGGTCCCAGGGGGGATGTTCTGAGGGGGATGTCTCTGAGACATCCCTTTGCTGATCCACTCCTAAAGCCTGACCTCCAAGGAGATGCTCTTGTCTAATGCTCTTGCTTAATCCACAAATAATCAAGGAAAGAAGTTGGGCTTCCAGTCACTCTAGTTGGAGAGACTGTCCCAGAATAATCCCCACTTCACTCTTTTTCAGTTGAAAGCCCACAGACGTTTCCAGCTGCTGGCCCTGTCTGTGTTGCCCTGTGTGACTCCCTTGTTGCATGCATGTTGCTTGCCAAGACTTGCATGCAGGTGCCTTTTCTCCTGGAATGCCTCAGTGCTGTCTCTGTTTCTCCTGGCTATTGGTGACCCCTCAGAGTGCAGAGGGCCTGTGTACCCTGGTTCATTTATTGCTGGCCCTCACATGGTTGTTACCACAGCTCTGTGTGCTGCCAGAGCTCCCTGGTCCTGTGCAGGTGCCCTGTGCCTGGGGGTTCCCCAGGTTCCCAAGTGCCCTTTTCTCCTCCCTGGTCCCTGCTCCCATGATGTGTCTGCTTTCAAGCCCAGGAGAGAGGAAGGAGATTCCCAGCAGCAGGCCTGGGTCTGTAACTTCCCGTTCCTGTGTCTTCTCTCCAGATGTTTAATGAAGTTGGTCACAGCAAGGTCACCCTGGCGAACACTGGCAAGATTGAATTCAACTGGGTGCTAATCCCTGGCACTGCAGGCAAGCATCTGCCTGGTGTGTTTCTGGTCAAGCCCACCACTGTAAGTAGCACAAGTGATTGACCCCCAGCCCTGTGTCAGGTGGCCAGGAGAGTGTTAAAGGGGAAAAAAGGTGGGGGTGGGGGGAGTGTAAAAGGGGGAAGAAAGTCAGAAAGGAAAAACCAAACCCAGCCATGAGAGAGAGAGGGCTGTAAGCAATTTCTGCTGGGGGCAGAGAAGGTCAAACAAGTGCCCTCCTGATAGATTCCCCCATGGCCTTGGCTGGTGTGTGGCTCTTCTGTTATAGGGCAGACACCGGCGGGCAGCACAGGTGTGTGGGTCACTGTCTGTCCTGCTGTAAGGGGAGTAGAGGAGAATTCTTTTTGATAGATTTCTCGAACGAAAATAAGGCACAAACGCAGCAAATATTATATCTGAAATTTGTTTATCGATAAAGAGGGGGCATGGTCCCGACCAGAAGGGGATAGAAAAGAGAGCAGAGAGAGAAAATGAGAAACGGAGAGAGAGCAGCAGAGGACAGGGACAGAGTGTTACCGCTAGAACCCTGGGTGGCTCTGTCGGGTCCTGCTCAGCAGATGGAGCAGGTGTGCTGCCAGCCGCACCAGCCTGCGTGCCCGCCGCGGCGGGCGGGGCTCGATCCGCCGGCAGCAGGGCCGGCTGTCCCGCGGGCTGCGGCCGGGCCGGGCTCCATCCGCGGGCTGTGGCCACCGGACTTGGCAACCGCAGCTTGTCACGGTCGGGGCGCGGCGGCTGCTCCCTCAGGGAGACAGAGCACTAGGCTGCGGTGTGAGCGGGGAAGTGGCGACAGCAGCGTAGACAGACAGGGAAGAAGTGGCTCTGCAGGGAGCCAGACCCTCCAGGTGCTCCCAGCCCAACAAAAAACCCAAAAATGGCGGGGAAAAACTGGCAGTGTTAACTGCTTTTATATGCTAAGATTCCTCCCATAACTCAGCTGTTTTAGGAAGACACTTGCTCAGACGGGCAAAATTTTCCCAGCCTTCGGGGTCTGCCCACCTCCAAGGGGGTGGTCACTTGCAGCCCCCCAGACACGGAGCCTGCCTGCATTTTCTCCTAGCGATCTCCTTTACACGTGGGATGTGTTAAGGCTCCCAGCATGTGTACAGCCCCTATAGTAATTTTTCACCCCATGTCAGAAAATGAATTTATAACATATGTTGAGGCCTAACTAAAAATTTAATTGGTTCCTCACAGTCACTCTGGGGGACCCCGATGGCTGAGATCTCAGGCTGTGCTGGCACTGGAGCGTTTCTGAGGGTCACCTTTCCCAGGCTGTGTGATCATACAGGACATTGTCCATGGCCCTGCCTCCCCACTGCCATTGCCAAGCACCACTTACATGTTCCTTACGTAGGCTTGCTGGTCCCTGCCTCCTCCAGCTTTGCTGCTGTGCAGTGGCTTTGTGGGGCAGTGAGGGCACCAGGGAGCAGCGGGACTGGAAGAGCAAGGAGAAAAATTAGCATTCCACCTCTGTCCAAGCTTCTCAGTCCTGCCTGGATGCCTTTGAGCCGAAGCAGCACTCCTGCCTTTGCCCCTCCTTGCGGTGGGAAGAAGAAGCCGATTGGCTTTCCCATTTCTTCATGCCTGTCTCCTATAAGAGATGAAAGGAGCTAGTGGCCCTGCTGAGAGCAGGGACTTCCCTTCCACAGCAGCAGCAGAAGAGCCTTTTTTCTTGCTGGCAAAGGGCAAACCGCATCAGCAGCAGAGCTGTGCTCACATCAGGCTGTGCTGGGGCTGCAGCCTTATGAGCCCTGGGGAGGACACACTGCACCCTGGGGTCAGAGGCTCGACTTTTTGGGCACAAAGAAGGCAGAAGGTGTGAGAAGCGAAGCCCACTCCTCAGTTAAAATTTAATAAGAGACAATAGGGGACAAAGTCAGTAAATCAGAAATAGCAGCACTGAGTGCTTAGCTGCAGCCAGAGGGACACCAGTCAACACAGCAACACCCCTTATATACCCTGGGTATTGCATCAGCCTAATATATATTTACAAGTAGTTATACATATTGAAATAAACAGGGCAAGGAGATATTCCTCCTTTTTTAATGCCTTTAATAAAGTGATCAGCTCATAATGGGGGTTTTGGCAGGTCCGTGGGCTCCTGCCACCGCTCCCAGCAGTGGCTTGGAAGAGGAGGATTTGTGCAGCTCTGTCCCCTAGGGGCAGAGCCAGGAGTCCTGTCCTCGCAAGGGCAGTGGGGTACACCCAGGGTTCCCTTTGGGTTGTCAGTCCCGGGGGTCCTGGCTCTGACTGGCATCGTTTTTAATCGGGGCAAGGAGTGACCGAGGCTCTCAGTGTCTCTGCCGGCTTCGGACCTCGGCCCTGCTGTCCAAACACCATCCTGACCTCTCAGTTCTGCTTTGGTTCGTCTCTTTTGGGGTATTTTCCAGGATTTGGTGAGGGTCTTGTCCCAATGCAGTCTGGGTTTTGAGATAAATTTGCATGTCTCCTGAGATGCAAATTTCCCCTTCTCCCCACCCATCCGGGGGGGTTGTCATCCTCCTGGCAACAGGGAAGGGTAGTACTGAAAAAGAGAGTTCTCCACAATAGAGAGTTAAACGTCGATGCTCAAGGATACTCAACAGGTGATTACAACATTTAACTAACAAAAGAACTCCTCTCTGCCAGAACTGGTTAAACCTGTAACTCTACAACTTTTACCAAAAAATGGGGGACCCTTTTTTTGTTCATAACACGTATGCAAACATTTTAACGTAGTTTCTCCTCTCTTCCACCCTGTTAGAGCATGTGCAGTTGTCCTAGTGGTGGTCATTTGTTGCTTTTCAACATATTCAACAGATTTCCATTCCTTCACTGGTTAAATGTTAACATTACAGCAACTCTTCACCAACATTGCTATCACAACACAACATTCACATTAAAAGACCTCTAAACTTTAGCAAAACTTCTTTTAGAAAAGTCAACAGTATAAAACAAATAGTACTTACTAACAGTTGTGAAAGCCAACATTGTAATATATTTATCATGAAGGTGATGTTTTTTTCTAGATGAGAACCTGTCTCCTCAGCCTGTCTATTCCCTGAACCATCCCCATCAAACACTCTGATGCATTCCCTCCCTCTTTTCCTGTCCCTGCAGGGCTCCATTGCACCTGGCAAGAAGCAAGTGCTGAAATTCTCTTACCTGCCGGCATTACCAGGAGCTTTCAGCAGGACTTACCAGCTTAAAGTGGGTGACCTGGACCCAGAAAATATCTTCCTGAATGGAGAAGCGATCTGCCCCATGATCAGTGTGAACCTGCCCTGGAACATCAGAGGTGGGCACTGCCTGTCTGCCCCCAAGAAGGGCCCCTCAGGTTTTGTTCCCTACCATATGCCCATAGGGCAGCTCATGCTCACTTCCACCAAGCCTGGAGAGTTCCAGGACTCCCAGACCAACTCAAGCCCCCTGGTTGCTTCATGAGCCTTGAGCACAGGATCCCATGTGGGCTTTGTCCCAGGAACCATCCTGCAGAGCTTGCCAGCACATCTGGCAGGGTCCTGAAGGATGATGGCTAGAGTGAAAGGCTTGGAAAAGCTGTAAGAGAGGCTGGCAGGGCTTCTGGCAGGGGATGAGATGCTCCCTGACATTGCAGGAGATGCTCCACTGTGGGGAGGGAGACGGGTGGGAGCAAAGGTGAGGATTCAGAGAGGAGCAGCAGCATCCACTTTCTGTAGGTGGCTTGAGGGATTTCTTTCTGAAAGAAACCAACATTGGGAAGTGGGGTCTTTCCAGCTTAAATGGGATTGGCACTTTGCACACTTCTCTTTGTGGATGTTTTCTTCCTTCAGAAAATGAAAACTATGAGAAGCCACTGAAACAGCCCGTAAAACACCTGCAACAGTACAGTCAGAGGAATAAATCAGAAGTTGCTCAGAAGACTCAGAGCCTGACAACTGAGACCTTGAAGTCTCAGACCCTGAAAACTCAGACCTTGGAGACTTGGAATCCGAAGACTCAGAACCTGCAGCCCCGCTTGCTTGGCTCTGGCCTTGCAGTAAGAACAAGTGTAGCCCCGTTTGGCACATGCCACCTTCTCCATGTCACCTGAGCCCCTTGCAGCCCACAGCAGCTTCCTGGTGCCCTGATGGCACCTGGGACCTCCCTGCCCACTGACAACCAGGTGTCACCTCAGCATTGCCCCTAGGGCTGCCACTCTGGTCATGATCTCCTCTGGGGCTGCACCAGCTTCCTGGCTACCCCAGGGAGAGATCCTGGAGGCCATGCTCAAGGGATGGAGTTGATGGTGCTTTGAAGGAGATGCAGGTCATTGCTGGGGAGTTTGTTGGTCCCAGCCCAAGCCCTGCCAGATTTACAGACCTTAACAGCACCTGCCTGATTGTGCCCTGGGGCTGTGCTGGCACTGCTCATCTCCAAGAGGCACCAGCTTGGTCCTGGTTCCTTTTCAAGACAGTTTTTGTCCAAGCTGCCTTGGTACTGGCTGGGGGCAGGCAAGTATCTGGAGCTCTGGAAGGTTCCTGGCTTGTCTGTCTGCCTGGCCAGATCAGCTTTGCTAACGGTGTCTGGGCAGGCAAAGATGCTGGAGTTACTTCCCTGGAGATGAGGTCCTGGCTAAGAGAGCAGGAGGTGTCACAGACACTGAGCAGCCAGACAGGAGGACCCCACACTCTCTCTCAACAAGAGCAGCGTGGGATCCTTTCTCAGGTGCAAGCTGGGCCTTGGGAAGGGCCTTTGCTAACCAGCCACTGTCTTGCCTTTCCTCAGCCAAACACTCAGCTGCAGATAAAGACGATGAGGATGCTGATAGAGAAGGCTGCTCTGGAGCTGCAGAAAAAGCTCACATCCCATCCCCCAAAGAGCAGGCTCCTTGACAAAAAGCTGCACCAGAGTCTTGTCAAGTGAGTAGGGACTCCCATCCCCATCTCTAGGTGTCCTATGGGAGCACCCAGCCATGTCCCCTTCTCCTGAGAGCTCTTTGGGTCTGCAGAGCTATTCCCAGCTTCAGAAGGGGTCTGGTCCCAGTGGCTTGACGTGCTACACATGAGCAGTGGAGTGTCCTCCCTTCCCCAGCACCACGCTGAGCTTTGGCCTGCTCAGCTCCCCACAGGTGTGGGGTTCTCTCCCTAGAGCTGGGGACCCCGTGCAGACCTTCAAGTCCTTCCAGACAGCATAAATTCCCTCCCTGACTAGCTCTGAAAGAAAAAAATTCCCAGCTGATGTCTTGGTTCCAACTAACAGATCACACTAAACAAAAGGAGAAGGGAACTGTGCATGTCAGCAAACGTTTTAAGACCCAAAATCAGATGGCTTGAATCCTGATGGGGTGACAGGGCTTATCTAGGTAACATGGTAGGTCCCTTTGCACCATCATGAGGCAGCACAAGCACCAGAGGCTTCAATGCAGAAAGATGCTCTGCAGAACAGGTCATGTGATCTGTGTGCAGAACAGTGACGACTTCCTGTGCAGGCCAACCTTATTCCTAGGCCCCAAAGTAAGGGCTCAGGCTGTACACCAGGCTAAGCATTTTCACTGAGACCAGTGGAGGCCCAGTGGACTCACCTATTACTGGCTTTTCATGGCAGAGGAGCTGTGGCCAGTGTCCATTTTAAATAATTTTATTTTCAGGTACCATTAGTAGCTGATAAAACCTAGGACCTTTACTCCTCCTGACTTCCCAAACTCTTTGCCAGGTGGTCAGGCCATGGGTTTCATGGGCTTGAGCTGAGTTTTTACAGCAGTGAATAAAGAAATAGCCACTTTATTTGTTGCTGTCCACTTGGACGTGTAGCCAGGCTGTGGTTAAAGGACTGTCCTTAATCCTCCTTGCAGAGTTGAGCTGCCCGAGTATGTCCTGGACATGGGCACTGTCCTGAAGGGTTTCACTGAGAGCAGCACTCTGAAGATCACCAACCCTGGGCAAATCCCAGTGTTCTTCCAGGTCAATGTGTCTGTCCTGCAGGGCACAGGTAAGCAGTGCTGGAGATGCTTCCTGTGGGCTTGAAGGAGGTATCTCAGACAGATTAGCTTAAGCCACTGAATTTGGGGAGGTATTTGAGCTTTTTCTTCTCAGTGCCCCTGCTGGGAGCTTTAGAGGCAGAACTCTCCTGGCCATCCATGCCCAGGGACCTCTCCTGGCCTGCCTGTGACTGCCCTAACGCTTCAGTGCAGGGGCAGATGGGCTCATCACCCTGGTCACCTCTCAGCTTCTTCTGCCCTTGGCTCCCACGAGCATCAAGTTTCTTTGGGCACTCTGTGGGCTTGTTTTGCCAACCAGTGGGGTCTGCTGTGTTTTGGAAGTGCTTCGTTTGGGGTTCACACTGTCACAGCACCTGTGTTCAGGCTTTATTGAGGAAACAGTCTGTGAGATCCTCTGGTGGATCAAAAGAGGCTTCCAAAAGAGGCCTTGAGGCAAGGCTGCCCTTCCATCACACAATAGCTCACTGTGTCTGAGGGGTGTTCAGGTGCACTCTAAGTTTTTGTCCAGGTCACAGCACGGCGCAGGGTTTTCCCCAGACCTCTCAGCCAGGACACCTGTAAGGCCTTAGCGTGCAGAGCACACATTTTGTGTTTCTCGTGTATCTCAGCTGCTTTGTTTTCATCCATTCAAGGTTTCAGCGTGGACCTGGACCAGATGAAAAGCCTGCTCCCCAGGCAGAGCGTGGTGTTTGATGTGCGCTTTGAAAGCGCCCACCGGCCACAGGGTGACGTGGATGTGCTGCTGCCCATAGAGGTACCACAGCTCTTGGGGCAGGCAGCAGGCTGGGCACAGCAGCAGATGTCACCTGCACCCTCCGCTGAATTCTCTGTCCTTCTCCAGGTGAGGAAAGGCCCAACGTTTCACATCCGCCTCCGCGCCACTGTGTTGGAAGTGTCACTTGACCTCTCCAAGAAAACACTGCAGTTCTCTGACATCCTCGTTGGGCAGTGCCAGGTTGAGACAATCCAACTCTACAACCAGTTCCAAGTACCCTGCAAATGGTTCATCAAGCCTGTTCTGAAGGTAAGGCACAGGTGACGTTGAACATGTAACTTCTTGGTTGGGTTTTCTTTGTGTCTCTTGCCCATTCTGCTCCTGTGGCTGCCTGAGCACTTGGGTCTACAGCGTGTTTGAGGAAGCTTCTGAGGGTCTAGATCAAGGCTGGTTTGCCTGGACTTGTTCCATTAGCAGATGCTTTGCTTTTCTGCCATCTTCACCCATTCCTCCTCCTCTGAGGACAGTAGTTCCCTATCTGCCTGCCCTGTCTACAGGTTTTCCCTCCAGCTCTAGGCTATGGGGGCCACACTTGGTTTGGCTGTGGGTGCTCTCAGCACCATATCAGTGTCTCAGAGCACTACAGGAACTGAGGCTCTGTCCTCACAGACCAAGGAGACCTCACACGATTTGTTTCTGTGCCCAGAACAATCAACAATCAAAATATACGACACCAGCCGTACGTCAGAAGCAGCAGGTGCTGGAGGATGAGCCCTGTCCCTTTGAAGTGACACCCTCCCAAGGAACCCTTGGTGCAGGAAGGTGGCAGAAGCTGCAAATCACATTTACACCCAAGGAGGAGGTGAGATGGGCAGATGTCAGCCCAGGAGGTCTGTCAGGGCTATGTGGAAATGAGGGCCTGGTGCAGAGAGTGTGGTAGGAGCTCTGCCTGCACAGGGAGCTTTCTGCAAGCCCTGTACTCAGCATGGCTCGGTTCACCCCACAGAGATCCCATGAGATGTGCTTTGAAATACCCACAGGGTGCTTGCACAGAGAGCATCAGGGCTCTGTGGCTGCCTCTCAGCACATGGTGGGGATGTGCCCAACTCCCCTCAGCCTCCCCCTTGCCTGGCTCTATTTGCAGCTACAACACTCGGTGCAGAGCAGCTGCACACTCCCAGAGGATAATCCTGGAATGGCCAGTCTAGGCCCATCCTGCTGCAGAACTGACAGACCAAACTGCCACCAGACACTTTCCTTGGCATGGCAGGACAGTCACCTGTAGTGCTGTGCTGTCAGCAGTCCCTGGGGCTCTGGCCTGCCTGCACATTCCCATGTAGCTGGGGATTCAGCCTAAAGGATGGAGCATTCCCAAAAGTGGTTCGTCTGTGGCCGCTGGGTCTCGGAAACTGACAGTGTGTACCTGTGGTCTTGTCCACAAGGGTCCCAGGATGAGGGAAGAGATGAGAAAGTTGACTCCATGTATCAGAAACTTGATTTATTATTTTATGATAGATAATATATTAAAACTATACTAAAAGAGTAGAAGAAAGGATTTCATCAGAAGGCTTAGCTAAGAATAGAAAAGGAATGAATAACAAAGGCTTGTCTCTGACTGAGACAGTCTGGACAGGTGAACTGTGATTGGCCCTTAATTGGAAACAACCAGATGAGACCAATCCCAGACCCACCTGGTGCATTCCACAGCAGCAGATAAGAATTGTTTACAGTTTGTTCTTGAGGCCTCTCAGCTTCTCAAGAGAGAAAAATCCTGAAGAAAGGATTTTTCATAAAACATGTCGGTGACATGTACCAGCATGGACACGAGTGCTTCTGTGCCCACAAACAGTCCTGGGATCTTTTAATTGCTCAAGAAATGTAACCATCTTGTGTCTGGCTTGGACCAGAGCCAAACACTAAGCAGGGAAGATGACCCTTATTTCTAGCCAGTGAGAGCTCATTTGCCTCTCTCCTGGAGCTGGCAGTTGCCTGATACAGCAGTGCCAGGACTGTTCTGGACAATGTAACCCCGAGGGACCTTCCCATGAGCATTGCACTCCTGCAAGACTAGATGAAAATGCCCGACAGTCCATTGTACATCCATCTGATACCAAATAGCCAGTTTCAGTGCACACCAGGATTCATGCCAGTTACTCAGACCCAGGACACAGACACTGTAGTCCCAAGCATAAATAAATATCTGGTTTCCGTTCACCTTGGAGGGACTGATAACACCCTGACCTTGGGGCAAGTGTTGTATTTGGGGTCCTGTCACCTGGGGCTTCATAGATGAATTTTCCACACTTTTCTCTTTTCAGAGGTCTTACAAGAATGAGCTGAAGCTCACCATTTGTGGGAGCAGCAATCACTTAAAGCTGCACCTCTCAGGACAAGGTCTGGAGGCACAGTTGGAGTTCAGCCCCCCAGCACTGAAGATGGGACAGGTGCTGGTGGACAGTGATGGGATGGAGGCCACAGTGGTAGTGAAGAACCCATGCAACTTCCCCATAGAGTTTTACTCCCTGGATTTTGATGAGCAGTACCTTGAGGAGGAGAAGGTGAGAAGGCAGGTCTGGTCCCCATGTACATGCTGCCCAAGCTTCACAGCTCTCCAGCTTTCCCAGGCTTTTGCCAGGGAGATGGAGGCAATCCCCAGGGCAAAACCAACTCTGCTTAATCTGCTGTGGAAGAACCTAAATAGTTTGTGTTGTTGAGAGGAAGGGAGAGCATGTTGGGGTGCTATGCCTGGACATGCAGGTCACAGATCTGAAGGCCATGATTAGGGAGATCCTGAGGGGTGGGAAGCTGCCAATGAAGACCAGGTAAAACCCTGAAAAGCTCAGATCTTGAGCTTGCTGTGGCCCTGGAGCATTGTGTCCCCCAGGTGATAATGGCACAGAGCCTTCTCCAGGCCCCTGACAATGTTCCACAATGACTCTATCATCTGTGTGGATGGGAAGGTTATCACCGTCCCTCAGATGGGCAGAAAGTGGGAGTGCTCTGTGTACAAGTATCCCATCTGTTCAGAGTTTCCCAGCCTGGAAATCATTATAAATGGTCTCAGGACAGGGCAGCTCATGGTCATTGTTTTCTTCAGCTGAGTCACTTGGGAGAAGTTTCTCTCCCAGTCCTGCTTGTAGCTCTTGCCTCTGCTCTGGAGCCCGCTCACCCCACTGGGCATAACAAAGCACTTGTACTTCATAGAAGTCAAAAACCCCATTGCCAAAAGCTCAGTGCCTTTAAATAAGAAGTGAGGATGAAGGTGACGGAAGGATAAATAGGATTTTCTCTTCTGTTTTAGATGCTGGAACATCTGGGACTGCATCCCGAAGGGCCTGCCCTTCCTCCCACTGCTGTGCTCTCCATAGTCGAGTACCCAGTGGAGAGGTTGGGCCCTGCAGAGCATGTGGGGCCCTTCACCATTGTGGCACCAGGAGGTGCTGCTATGGAAGACAATTTGGTGAGTGCTCCAGTGGTGCTGGCACTGAAGGTGCAAGGGCAGGAACCAGGCTAGCTGGGGGCATAGGGGACAGGTTGGATGGAAAAGGATCATTGTAGAGAGGTAATGAAGATGTGATGGGGCCCCGTGTCTGCAGGTCTCCTTTCTGTCAGGGGTGGGACAAAAGAGACAGCTCTGCTGGAGACAGAGCAGTTCTGTAAGACAAGAGGTAAAAAATTACTTAAACCATGAATGTCCTTTGAGGAGAGGGTCCTGAGTGAGCAGGGGTGTCCTAGGCAAAACAAACACCAATAAGGAAGACCAAGTCCATGGGCAGGTGGACTTACTTATTTATTCTCCTGTTGGTGAACAAAACCCCATTTTGCTTTCCAGGATGGGGATGTCTCAGGGCTCACCTCTCCCTCCCTTTTCTCTCTCTCCTTAGGCCAAGGCCCCAGATGAGAAGGGCAGTTCTGCCAAGGGCCAACCAAAGATGGGTAAAGCGGCCGGGAGAGAGAGCTCTTCAAAGGAGAACCTGATCACCACAGAGAGAAGAAAAAGTCCCTGTCATTCCTTTTCAACAAGATCCAAAAGTATGCTGAAAAGTGCCTCAATGGATACAGAATTCCCCAGGTGAGCTGCACGGGAGGAGGTGATGCCTCTGCTTCTTGGTCCTCTTGCCAAACAAGGTCCATCATCCACAGTGACCCCGTGCAGTGCCTCCATGGGATGGCGAGTGCACCCTCCTTGCTTCATTTGCTCCTTGTCTGAAGCCTCCTCTTTAACTGCCAGGCTGAAACGGTACCGGTGGATAGTGCCTGCCCAGGGTGAGGTGGAACTGAAGGTCCACTTCTCCACCAAAAAGCCAGGGAAGTTTGAGCAGACACTGAGGTTTGAGCTCGTGCAGTCGAAGCGCCAGTACGAGCTGCCCTGCAGTGGCACCGGCCTGTACCCCAGCATCTGCCAGAACCCTCGGTAAGGCTGGCCCCTGGCAGCCTCCCACACCACAGCTGCCCCTGAACTCACAGCCAGGGCTGTCCCTTGGGGCTTCTGGCCTGGGCAGATTGTGCTGCCTGAGGTCGCCCAGCATCTCTTCCTGGGCTGGAGCTTGGAAGGCAAATGGTACCTCAGCGACCAGGAAGGGTTTTGGCTTTCTGACCATATTTCCTACTTGGAGCATCTCATAGCTTGTCCTTCCCCCCTTTCTCTGCCCAGGCTGGTGTTTCCACAGTGGAGGAAAACCATGAAGGAAGATGAAATCATATTCAAGGAATATGTTGGGAGCACAAAGCAATTCCACTTTGGACCTCTGCTGTGTGGGAAATCAAGAGAGTGGTATGTGCTCCCTGCTGGGCTTGTCCTGGACATGCTTGTAGAGACAGGCTGTCTTGGTGGCACAATCCTGGGAGACACATGGGTTGGAAGGGCCACAGATGTGTGAAGTTGAGCAGATAAGAGACAAATGAGCCTTGCAGGAGCTGCTCTGCCTACCCAGTGGGTGCCTTGGTGGCCAGAGCTGTGTGCTGCTGCCAGTCCAGAGGTGACCTGGGGGGCAGCTTTTGTCCCTGCCCCACATCTCAGCTTCACCCCTTAGGAGATGAACTTTATGGTGGTTTTTGAAGTGATTGAGCTTGCAGGTATCCTGATTGAGCAATTATTCTGTAGATGGTTTTGTAAACTTTTCATTTATCTGTAATTATTAATAAGATTTTATTATTGACCTGCCAATAGGTGTTGAGGGTAACATACAACAGGAATTACATTTTCCTGTAATAATATTGCATCCTCACTGCTGGATAAAGTCTGCCTAAACACCTTGTCATTGAAGCTATTGTGTATTTCTGCTTTTAGTGTCACTTTTTTTTAATGACATTTAACATTAAGTTCTTGTCTCTGTGGGAGCTCTGGAGGGCTAGGGCTATTTTGACAACCCAAGTAAATGAAATCAAAATAGTTTAAAAAACAGACAATCATTAGCCAGGTTGATGGATTGTCTGGGATTTCTGTTTGCCTCTTCAACCCTTTCACTCCAAAGTCATTTCCACGCCTGAGAGAAGGGTCATTTGTTATCTTTTTGCATTCCTCTTGGGAATTGATATATTTCTTTCTCAGACTTTGAGCTAACCCATGAAATCCAAAGCAGTTTCATGACTTTTGTGAAAGAAATCAGCTCTTTTTTCAAAAGCCTTTCTTTATACCCTGCAGGGAAGGCACCCCAAGAAAGAAGGGGAAAGAACCCATGTGCCTGGTATACTGTTATTTTTCTAGGCACCTTTGAATTTACATTGTATTAAAAACAATTGAATTGGCCTGAGTGTCATCAGGCTTCTGGGCTGGAGGCACCAGGTCCAGGGGAAGTAAGGCAAGGATGAGCACATGCCCATGCCCCTGACTGGGATCCACTTCCCTCACTTGTTTGTTAGAGTGGGGTCTTCCAGCACTGCTTCCTCGGGTGCAGACAGTGCTCTCCTCGGTGTGTGGCAAAGGCAAGAGTCTGCTCTTCAGCCTTTTCCCCTTTTGTGGACAGGTACAAGGCCCAGAACTGTCCCAGCAACTCGGAGAATCTAACCATCCTCAACAACTCCCCTGCAGACGTGGAGGTTCAGTTCTCCTTTGAGAATGCTGGGGAAGCAGAGACCTTCCTTCTGGACCCTCCCAGCATGACCCTGAAACCAAAGGAGAAGCAGGTGGGAGAAGGGCAGGTAGAGCAGGCACCATAGAAGTGCCCAGGGGCTGCTCCTCCTGCTCACAGACAGAGCTCTTTCTATTTCTTCCCGTGGGGCCGTGTCCAGGAGCTGACCATTTGGGCATACCCCACTTCCCCTGGCTTCCTGGAAGAGAAACTCATCTGCAGCATTGGGAAGAACCCCAACCCAGTGGTCTTCAGCCTCTGCTGCCATGGGGTGAACATGAAGCTGGAGGTCAGCCCCCTGGAGCTGTCTTTTGACAAACTGCTTCTGCACAGGTCAGTCATCCCACAAGCACTCCAAGACTGGTGACAAAGAGAAAATGTTTGACTCTGGTTTCTGGGGCATGGATGGAGCTGCTCCAAGTTGCATTCAGTGGTGAGGCTGGTGTGACCACCCAGCAGCTGATGGCAATTGCCTTCCTGTCTCTGCAGGACTGACAGCAGGACCTTGGTCCTGAAAAACAACACCCTGCTGCCCATGGCCTGGCAGCTCCGTGGGCTGGTTGACCTCGTTGAAGACTTCTCCTTATCACAAGATAGTGGCATCATTGATCCCCACACAGAGTTTGAAGTGACACTGCATTTCCAGGCCAGGCAGACTGGCAGCATTGAGAAGACCCTCCAGCTAGAGGTGAGAGGGGCTGTGTCCTGCCTGGCCGAGCAGGGCACAGTGAGCACAGGGGCAGAGTCAGGAAGAGCTGCACCTGCCAGACACAAGGGTGCTGTGACCCCAACTTCTGCCTCTACACAGCGTTTGCCAGAACGTGCAGTGCATCCACATCCCCCCAGACAAGCAGACACTGCCTCCTGAGCCTGTGCCCCAGCCTTGTCCCTGTGCATGGCTGAAGGTGGCTGTTTGTAGCTAAGGTTGAAGGCTGTTGTTTGTAGCTTGTGCAGACTGCAGTGTGATTGCTACATTCCTCCTGGACTTGTCTGAAGCTCCTGCATAGTGCAGCAAACTCTCCCCCTGGGATTTTGTTCCCCATGGTTTAGGGGCTGCATTTCAGAGAGGGTGCTAGGTGATTGGACAGGGTTGTCAATACCACCTGCTCTGAGACATCTCACACTTGTTGTGGTTGTTCTTACATCTCTGTGCCTCTCCAAGACAGCATTCCCTGCTCTAGGAGTGCAGAGTTGGGCTGATAGGGTTTTTTACTGCAGCAGAATCTCACGGGGGCAGCCCATGAGAGGAACAGGTTAGCAAAGCTTGGGAGTCCACCAAGGTGGCTCCCTTGTGAAGCCAGGGAGGCCATAGGGGAAGCAGCCAGCAGAGACAAGGACTTACAGGCTGTCTACCAAAAGAATAATCTGAACAGTGTTTGTTTCTTGCTGCCTCAGGTTTCAGATACAAAAAACATCCTGGGGATTGTTCAGGCTGAAAACATCAAAATCTCTGCAGAGGTCTATGATGTTTCTCTGAGCATTGACATGCCTGAAGGTCAGTGGTGGCCCCCCAAACAAAGCAGTCCAGGTGCACTGCATTACCTTGGGAGGTGGGCAACCAAAGCACATGGGACGGGATGGGACAGGATGGGATGGGACAGCATGCAAGGGATGGGATGGGATGGGATGGGATGGGATGGGATGGGATGGGATGGGATGGGATGGGATGGGATGGGATGGGATGGGATGGGATGGGATGGGATGGGACAGCATGCAAGGATGGTATGGATACATAAAGCACATACCCTGCAAGCTGTGTGGAATAAAGCATTGTCAGGGCTCTGACAGCCTTATGTCTCTCCCCTCTAAACTCTGAAGTGTGCAGCTTCATGTGCAGATTGGATCTGGGGGCTTTGAAACAACAGTGACGTGAACAGGCAGTTGGCAACCCCCACAGGCTCAGCACAGCAAATAAAGTAATTGGATTTCTGCTTGGAAGTGAGGAAATGGAAGCTGAGCTCCTTAGCTACTAAGCCTGCAGATATTTTGAGCGAGAAAGGGCAGACAAGTAGCTGGAAAACACTTTCAAGAACAGAAACTTGCTTGTCTTGTGCTGAGACTTCTGTGTAGCTTGTGTATTCTGCAGCAGCTCACAAATACCATATTTGACCTCACACTGTGGGTTTTCTGCAGGTCCAGATGGAAGCTTGGAATTTGGAACCATTAATGTCCTGGATAATGTGAAGAAAGTCCTGAGTCTCAAGAACAAAGGGGTATACAACATTGAGTACAGGTGAGTCCAGCTGCCTGGTAGTGAGCATTTCCTCAGGTTCCCAGGCCTGCATTTGCCCTCTGTCAATGCCTAGAACCTGTTTCCATGCTGGATACTTCATGGTAAATACAAAACCTGGGCTCTCTAATCTCAATTATTTTACCAGAGAATCCAGCCACAAACCAGCAGTTCTTCACAGCTCAGCTGGAGCTCAAAGGAGAAAATTCAGAAATTTCAGCCACTGAAATGCTGAGATTCCTTGCCTTTCTTTGATGGTCACCTCCTTTCTCTTTCTCAGACTCTGTAAAGGAGTGAATGAAAACTTTTGGTGTCAAGGTTTCTTGCAGTAACCTCATGATTGTCTGCACTCTCTGTCAAGATCCAGGACTCCCTGAGCAGAGTTGGACTCTCCCTTTTCTGTTTTTCCTGGTCCTATGCAAAGTCCTAGCTATGCTGGTGGCACCTCTACTTTTAATTGCAGAGATCTCCATTCCTTCCCTTCCTCTCCAGGTTCACGCTGAAGGGTGCAGGTCCCAGTATGCAAGACTTGGTATCCCACTTCACTGTTGAGCCTCAGTCAGGCGTGCTGATTGCCTCCCAGCCTGCTGTGAATGTTGAGATACTCTTCCACCCCACGAGTGAAATCCTCCTCAAGAACAAACCCATCCTGCACTGCCAGGTGAGCTGCCTGGGCCAGGCTGCGTTATCACATGGTGTTTTGGAAGCATAAACAGGATAGGTGTCTAATGGAAGGAGAGCTTTAACTGGAGAATCCTCTCTCCTACATACACAGACAAAGTCTTTCAAAACCATCTGGGAAGCTTCCTAAGTGGAGCTGAGACTCTGACTCTGGAGAAGGTGTTTAAACAGGGAGGGATAAACTGATGGAGGCCTGGGATGGAGCTGGCCTCTTTGCTTTGTTTACCATCCTTCCTGTGGACACAGGTGATAGATCCCAGCTCAGGTGAAGGAGGCCAGGCTGTCGCCAACATCCCAGTGAGGGTGTCGGCAAAAGCAGAGTTCATCAAGTACAGTATTGAGCCTGCCTCACCCATTGACTTTGGAGCCATGGTCAAGGGCACCAAGAAGACCCAGACTGTCCTGCTGGAGAACAAAGGCAAACTCAACTTCAAATTCCGCATCCGCCAAGCACCCAAGCTTGCATCTGCATTGGAAAGCAAAAGGTATGAGAAGCCCTGCACCACCCTTCCTGTCTGAGGAGGCACCATCCCACTGCTGGTATGTGGCAGGCAGCCAGGAGAGCTGGGCTATCATGCGTTTGCATCCCTGGCTTGGGGAGAGGGAGCAAAAAAAAAAACCACCTCAGTATCCCCGTGTGTAGTATGAAGCTGGTGATAGAGCTGCCCTGTCCAGCAGTGGGAGCTGCAGGCTGCTCTCTGGGAGCCATCAGGAGCAGGAAGGCTTTCTTCTCTGAGGAGGAAGGCCAGCTTTGGCATCAGAGGAAGGCAGGGGAGCTCAGCATGACAGATACCTCTGTTTTCTCCTCTTAGTTCAAAGGAAGGGGAATCTGCTGCATCGGCTACAAAGCGCTCAATGACGCGGAAATTGAGCTCCTCAACACAGGTGGGTAACTCCTGCTCCCCAGCAATGCTGCTGCAGGGGATGTGACAAGATGCTGCTGTGCCCAGGCTGGGGGCTTATTGACATAGGGTGGGACATGGTCTGCAGGATGGAGTCCAGTATCTGCTCAGTCCCCCTGGAGTTTTGGGGTCAACAGAAGAGAGCAGGTCCTGTGTTTGGTAGCTGCTAGCCAGCATAGGTCTGTGAACATCACAGAAGAAAAAACATCCCCCACTGAACTCCCAGTCCACAGAGCTCAGACAACATTGCTTTTTCTTCTTCCCAGTCCTCTACCTCTCTCCCATCATTTCTCACAGCTATTTCTGCTTTCCTGTGTTACCTTTGGAAGTTGAAGGACCACCACCACCACCCTCACTCTTTACACTCAAACTCCTTTCTCTCTGCCACTTGGGACAGGCTTGCAGCTCCTCTTGGTGTGTTGCTCTCAGCCTGTGGCTGCCTTTGGGCCATGGAGTCATCCTTCCCTGCCCTGGGACTCGCTGCTTGGGCCCAGCTGGAGGACAAGGCAGCACATACTCTTTGTTGGGGTGCTCAAGGCACAGCTATTAGCCATCAGCCTCTCCTGGGACTTTTTCTGCAGGCTCGCCTCAGTCTTGGCATGTTCACGGTGTTCCCCTGCTCTGGCTCCATCCGTCCACGGGGCCAGCAAAAGATCACAGTGGAATGCCTCGCAAGGCAGGAGGGGACATGTGAGGAGCAGCTCTACATTGACATCTCAGGCACAGATCCCAAGGACAATGCCCTTGGCATTCCCTTCACCCTGATTGCCGAGTCCTGCCACCCAGGTACCTACTGCCCACAGTGCCCTTGGTCACACCTGCTGCTGATCAGCACCTCAACTTACTGCTTGGTTAGAGAGGCACGCTAGCCCTGGTGTCCCACCTTAAAATCCTCAGAGGTTCCAGCCCACTTTGAGTCCACCAGTGGACTCATCCCTCCACGGCTCAGAGGGATGTGTGGAAGGATAAAAGGAATGCAATGCTTTCTAAGACTGAGGTTGACTGAGCTCCATCCTCACAGCCAGCTTCCCCACCCAAGGCTGGGTATAGCAGTCACACGGGCAGAAAGGGCTTATCAAGCTTTCTGAGAGGCCAGCAGGGTCCAGATAAATTCATCAGGGATGCTTCTCCATGCTCATCCCTCTGGTGTGTCCACAGCACTTGTTGAGGATATCACGTCAGTCTTCAAGGAGTACCCGATTTGCAGCAGCGCCGACCTCGAGCACAAGCTGCAGTCAGTGCAAGGCACCGGCCTGTTTGTCAGAGATGAGAATAGATTCATCTTCAGCAAGGTTCAAGTTGGGCGAGAGACTGAAGCTCATTTCAATATCTACAATGCAACCTATCTGCCATGTGATGTGGTCCTCTCCATCAAACCCCTGCCTGGAGAGGTAAGAACAGGTTGCCCTCTAAGGGCTGTGTGAGAGCTTGTTTTGTTCTCCAGATGCATTGCTGCCTGTGGCCCAGACTAGGCTAGCTCAGTGCAGGTCAAACTGCAGGGGAGCAAGGGAACAGTTGTGTTGAATTCTGCATGTCTCAAGCAAGGTTTTGGCTCTCACCTCTGGGTCTTTGGTGGGAGAAGTGAATCCTTCTGAACCTCTCTTGGAAGCACACACAGAGAGGGGCTGTTATGAACTGACATGCCAGGGCTCAAAGCAGAGCATTTCCTCAGGCTCCCTGTCTTTTCCTTCTCTTTGAAGGCCAGTTCTAGGTTATTTACAGAGTTTTCCATGCAGTGGCCACTTCCTATATATGCTGGGGCAGCTGCCAGCACTCAAAACACACAAGGTCAGAATTCCCTGGGAGGGAGGGAGCCTGCCCAGGGAAGCAGGAAGGAAGACACAAGTGTCTGGGGCTGTTCTCAGTAATGCATTTATTAATAAAACTGTGTCATGTTGAAAGGTGTTTTCTCCTAACACTGCTCTCTGGGTTCCCCCAAGGAAAAAAGCTCTATCAACAACATTTTCAAGTTATATCCAGTCAAGATGTCCATTCCTGGCTCATCCTGTGCCGTTGCTACGGTGACCTTCACCCCACCAGACGAGCAGAACTACCACTGCACGTTCAAGGCTTCCCTTGTCATCCCAAAAGGGTAACTGACCCTGTGAAATACTGGGGGAGGCCTCACTGATAGCTGCCTCTCCCCTGGGAAGGCACAGACCTCTTGTTAGCTCCAATGCTTTCAGTAGCCTTAGGCAGAGTAGTTGGCATGAGATGATCTGGGAGGCAGTAACTGTTCGAGCAGAAGAATGAGGCTGATGGTTTAGCCTGTGTGAGGAACTATGAAGGCAGGGAAATATTAGGTAGTCATCTGGAAGTTACTGAGATGTGCTGCAGCTGAGCTGGGGGTTTCCAGCCACAAAGGCTTAGATGAAGCAGTTCCTGTGCCAGCAAGTCAGCAGTCACATTTTCATCTTTGTTTCTGTAAAATTAAGTGATCCTCTGTGACTCCCTGGCACTCGTTAAGCTATTTTATATGAGTGGTTGGAGCTGGTATGAAAGAGGAGCCCAGTTCCTCTGCTCTGAGACCTGTGAAGTGGGGTTTGACCTGTCCTTCCTCAACCCTTCAGTGGCTGAATTGGAACAAGTCTAATTGCTAATAAGCAATTGTTTTTTACTGTTCTTGGAAAGGATCTTTACTGATAGTGACAATTATTTATTTTTGCCTCCTTGCTTTTGTACTATTTTCATGCTGTGCTTTTTCTTGTTGCATGTCTCATCTCACTGCAGCCAAGGGATTTGCCATATCTCATCTGGTGCCTCCTTATTTACCTGCTGTACTGCATTATTCAATTAAGTGAAATTATTTCTAACTGTTATTGTGGAAGGCTCAGGCTCTTTGGAGCAGGTTCCTCTTGTGAATGGCCCTGAGTGGATTGGGAAGAGGCTGGTGGGGGGCTGTGTTGTGGGGTACAGGAGCACCAGGCAGGGAAAACACTGTGGGTGGCCCTTGCCCAGTGAGAAATGGGTCAGTGCCAGCTGAAATTGTTTGTGTGCCTCTCCTGCAGCTCTGTGGAAATTAAGCTCCAAATCCTGACCTTCACCATCAGTGGGAAGGGGCATGAGCCACAGCTGACAGTTGTGTGCCCAGGTGCTCGCAGCAAGAGGGGAAATGCTGTGCTGTGCTTCAAGAAGCTCTGGCTGGGGGATTCAGAGATGCTGCCCCTGGTCATCCGTAACAATGGCATCATACCTGTCAAGGTGAGGAGGACCTGCTCAAGGAATGGTCTGGTTTGGGAACAAGTGCTTGTAGCACAGGGGAAGGGTCCCAAAATACATGGCAGACCTGGGAAGAGGTGTCAGAAATTCTTTTTAAACAAGTGACTGACATCTGTTCTCCAAGAAGGGAGTTGTTGGAAATTTTCCATCCAGTCTGTCTTCTTTAAGTTGAACACAAGAAAGGTGGTGGAGTATTTCCCCCCTGTCTCTCAGGTCACCTTTTTTTCTCATTGACATGTGCAATTTCCCAATTCCATTAGATTGTATTTGATCCCAGTTTACCACATTTTAAGTAAACTTAGTTGTGGTTTAATTACATTCTGCTCATTACTTTCTGTGCTGTTTGGCTCTTTGTCAGTTCTATCCAGATGCCTCTGAATGCCCTTTTTTCCCCGATAGTTTTGTTAAGTGCTGTTTGTAGTGGAAGAGGTGCTGCACTCCCATTCAGGACCAGCAGCACTGCGGTGTCAGTCCCCATGCCATCCTGTACTCACACCAGCATCATTGTGCTCTGGCTTCCCTTTTCTCAGTTTATGTTACTCCTGGAGGATGAGCAGGGAGCGTTCTTATTGAGAAGCAGAGTCTCCACACTCGAGGTGTTCCACACTGGAGATGTGGAAGAGGACTCCCTTGGAAACGGTAAATTCATTAACCATGAAGTATGGTCATGCACAGAGGGAAAACGTGCGCCCTGCTCTTGGCTTCTCTGAGCAGCAGCCACATGTTAGGCACAGTTTCTTTCCTTGGGCTCTCTGTCCCCCAGTTTTGGAGACTTTTTGCAGGGTTTCCTCCTAGCAAGTTGTAGGAAGTTCTTCTATTCTTGTAGACATGGTGGGTTGAGTTGTGGGGCACTGTCACTACCTCAGTGGACCCTCTGAGGTATCTGCTGCATGTGGGAAGGTACCAGCCTGAGCAGACACAGCCCTTGAGCACACAGGCAGCAGAAGCCAAAAACTCTTTGGCTCAGCTTCCCATATGGCTGGAGCTGGTGGGAAGCAGATGGAATGAGGGCTGGCATCAGCCTGAGGTGAAGCTGCTTAAGTGGTGATGTGTCTGGAGGTGGCAGTCTTGTGAACATAGCAAGAGGGTCTGGAACCACTGGAGGTAGAACCTGTGCTTAGAAGGCAGCTGGTTTCAACCTCTTATTCCTCATATATCCTATGGAAATGTTTCGTCTGTACAGCTGTACTACTTTTACTGTGATTTCCATTGCTGTGCAGAGAGCAAGCCCCCAGAGAAGCCCTTCTTCCTTCTGCATCACGGGCAATCAGCAGAGTTTGATGTAACTTTCAAACCCACTCTGGCTCAACATCTGGAAGGGAAGATTCATGTGTTAGTGGGGGACACCTACTCTGACAAGACCCTAATAGAGCTGGTGGGTGAAGGCCACAAGGACGAATTCACCCTCGATGGACTAGAGGAAGACACAGAGGAGAGGACTGCCAAGTGCAGTCTGAAGAAAGACATCACTTATGGTAAGAGAGGAGAGGCTGCCAAGGTGGAGCAAAGAAGAGGACAATGTCTGATCTCGTGTGTCCTCCCTCTAGCCAGGCCTGAGCTGTCATCCATGGGACTTGGTGGCCTGTGGGCATGGCAGCCATGCATGCAGAGCAGTGTTTGCTGTACTGCATGTCCCTGGCTTAGGGATGTGTCAGGGTGTTTCCCTGGAAGTGGTGGGATGGGGAACTGTTTGGGGAACTCTCAGAGGGAGGAAGGCTTGGAGCAAGGAAGCGTTGAACATGCAGGTGTCTGTGCATGTGAGAGTGGCAGGTGGAGCTCCCTGCATGCTGAGATCCTTTGCTCTCTTCCTGAACAGCTTTCAGACTGAATCACATCCAGTTTGGGGACTGTTGTGTCAGGAAGCCCTGCTGCAGGACCTTCACCATCACCAACCACGCCCAGACGAAGGTCATGCGCTTTGAGTGGGAGGCAGACGCCCCATTCCAGTTCTCCCCCAGGGTGAGCATGGACTGCCCTGCCTTTCCCCATTGCTCAAGCCCTGCCCTGGTGTGCCTGGGAGCTGGCAGGGATCCCTCACATACCAGTGATAGCCCATTCCAGTGCCACGTAGGAGATGCAATCCCTGGCTTGGCTGGGCCAAGGCTGCCAGCCTTGAAGAAAAGGCTTCATGTTATGGGAGGTGGCACCTTCTGTTGATACTTTTGTCTACCAAACTTCACATAAATCCACAGTGAGGGATCCTTTCCTGTCACGGCTGCTCATCACATTGGTCCCTTTTGCTGTCAGTCCTGCCCTTGGCAGTGCTTCCAGTTTGGTCTTGACTCCCTGATTCTCCCTAGGTGGGACACCTCCATCCTGGCTATACCAAGGGCATCACAGTGACCTTGCAATCAGATGTGCCAGCCACCTTCAGGAGGCACCTTGTGAAATGTAAGGTGACCAAGATCAACTTTGAGGTGCCAGGAACAAAGGTTCTGGACTGGGATGACCAAATGTTCGTTGTCCCATGGAAGAGTACCACCAGGATAGACGCGGGACACAAATTCCCTAGAATGCAGAAGGTAAGAAGCAAAATGGCAAAAAAAGCCAACCCAGCTTTTACAAAAAGAGCCACCATGACACCATCACTGCTGGCTGAGCAGCTCCTGCTTCCTCTGGACATTGGACAGCCGTGAGCTTCACCAGCAGTGCATTCCAGGGAGAGCTGGAAGCACAGTGACCAGATATACTCACACAAGATGGGGAAGCCTTTTTGACAAGACACCTTTAGCCACACACAGCTATCAGCTGCAGCCCATGTTGAATAGGTGTAGAGGTTTCGGTTCACCAATTTGAGATTTCACCAATTTTAAGATTCCCAGCCCAATGCACCAAAGAGTGTGGCAGGCTTCGGTGCTGGCCAATCATCAATGCACTCACTTCCTGCTGTGAGATAGGATTAGGAGAAAGGCAAAGCAGGCTTAAAACTTTAAAAGGGTATACAGAAAATGTTATTAAAAGTAACTGAAGAAAAAAAAGTGAGAATCAAACCAAACCCTTCAGAACACTTCTCCCCCCACAAGCTTTTCTTTCCCACTAACAATGTAAAGGAACAAAACGTCAAATTTCCAGTCAGTTTACCACCTCTAAAATAGAGTTTCTTCAGTTCAACCTAGAAGTCCCTCTTGTTAATGTTATGGAGCCTTCTCCACAAGAGGAAAAAATGGTTCTCTCATGGCTCTCAATTTCATCACGAATGACAGCCACCTGGGGGGAAAATCTGCTATTGCAAAGCCCCTCCCATTTTCCACCAGCCTTCCCACAGCTTGTGGATGGGCCTTGTTGACTTATGGGTTATTGTTTTAAAGATGAGCTGTTCAAAGGCAAAAGTTCTTATTATCTATCTCTAAAATCGTCTTCATCCCTGGGAACATAGATCTTCTCCTGGGGGCATGGACTACTCTTCTTTTCCTTCTCATGGTATCACAACTACTTTAACACCTGCTTACTTTAACATGGAGGCCTTTGCTTGGTATCAATTGAACACTTTCATCTCCCCATAGTTTCATGCGTTACAGGGGAAAAGAGTCCTTCTCCATATATTACAAGAGGATTTCAGCTTCAAAAACAAGGCATCTCCTCAGCCCTCCCATCTGGGACTTGACTTCTTCACTGACCATGATGTCTTCATGTTTGAAATGAACAGGGCAGGAGATCTTTCTCCTTTTAATGCCTTTACTAAAAGTGATCAGCTCAAGGTTGGGAGGCTCGACAGGTCCGCGATTTCGCCATCGTCGCTTCCAGGAGTGACTCGGAGGAGGAGGCAACTGCAGCTTTGTCCACCATGGGGCAGAGCTGGGGGTCCTTGCCTCACGAGAGCAGGTGGGGGTATATACCCCTGGATCCCAACTTTGGAGTTTTCCATCTAGGATACTGGCCCCAGCTGAAGTCTTCTGTACTTAGGGCCAGGGACAACTAAGGTTTTCAGCGTCTCTGCTGGCTTCGGACCTCTCCCCTGGAGTCCAGATACTACTTTGATCTCTAAATTCCATATTGGCTCGCCGGTTTAGGGGTTCATTGCTGTTGTTTGGTGGGGGGCTTGCCCTGTTGCATCTTGGCTCTAAACTTATTTTCATATCAACTCCTGGTCCCCTCCTTTACACCGTCTCAGGGGTGGGGTTGGGGGTGGGGAGGATGCCATCCTCCCACCTGGCTCCTCCCATCAGCAGGGTGATGCTGATTGAGTGAATTCTCAACAATAGATGGCTAACAACCTGATACTTAACAGGTGATTACAACATACAGCCAACAAAAGCACTCCTCTCTGTCAGAACTGGTTAAACTTGTAATTCTGCTTGTAATTCTTTGGAAAAAAATGGGTAACCCTTTTTTTGTTCATAACAATGTTGTTCCTTTATATGCTTTCATCTCGTTCCTTTCTCTCACTCGAGGGAGGATTGAGGTATTGAAAGGGTTTAACATCCCACCTGGAGCCCGGTCGGGCTGGGTGCTACAGAAGGTGGGAATTCTGGTTAGGGAAGCGGCTGGGATCGAATTAGCCTGGCCAGAACTCAGCAGCAGCAGCACGCCAGGGGTGGCTTCTCCTTCCCCCTGCCCGATGGCTGTGGGCAACTTCCATGGCAGTAAAATCCCAGCACCAGCCCGGGGCTGCTGCCAGCGCCCTGCAGGTTTGGCCGGGCCCCGGGCTGTGGGGGGTTGTAGCAAGCAGTCAGATGTCAGCAAGGCTGGCTCCATCCAGCCCCCTTGTTGCCCGATCTGAAGAGAACACAAAACAACCAGAGTTGCTTTATGAGGTGCTTTATTGAGGGCCCGGGAGCCTGAGGACTTCCATCCAAAGTCAGAGCCCCATTTTGCCACAGAATCTGCAGGGTTTATATACTTTTCTTAACATGATTGCTTCATTTAATCTTCGTGCATCGCTAAGCATCTTTAGAGGCATACAGAGATTTATTAGGTACATCATGACATTTGTTATTTAGCCAAA
>JANIJU010000026.1:316955-328018 GCA_025504685.1 Leucosticte australis
TTCATTAATCTAGACATCTATCTATTAACTAAAATACGATTTTCAGTAATTTTCGAACTTCTGCAACACCCTGGCACCCCGCTCTCCCTGCCCGGCAGCCGATGCTGGGGGCCCGGGGAAGGGCGCTGAACCGCGCGGCAGAGCCGCCCAGCCGTGGGGCGTACCTCGCTCCTGACCAAAAGAGGAAGTTCCCCGGTTTCTTTGGTCTTTTACATGTGTGCTTCACAGAGGCGTGTGCGATTTCTACTGGCTGGAAGTTTTGCATCACTTCCCTAGATTTCCTCTCATTCCAAACCACGACAATGGGAGATAATGTTTTATGATTTTTATCCCATTTTATGGTGTTAGAAATATCTTCATCTGATTTTATGCTTTTTCACCAACAAGGAGTTAAGTCTGCTGAACTCTGTCTCTTATTTTGAAATGGAGAGAAATGCACTTCTCCTGCATATGCTGGTGAATTCCAAGTTTTGTCTGCAGGGATACCAGAGAATTTGGTTGTGGTCTTTGTATTGTGAGGGATATCTCATCATGGAGTAGCCCAGGCATTGTATGACAGTATGGAAGAGTCTGGAGAAGGATCATCTCCAGAGACTCTTGCTTTTATTGTCATTATTGTCAAACACACTCATCTTGGGTGAAGGTTCTTTCTTAGTTTCTTGACCATTTTAAGGCCTCTAAACCATCCTCTTTTCTATCAGAACATCTGTGGTTGGAGACTTTCGCAGTGAGATCTTTCACATCCCAAAATGCCCATCCCCAGCTCCCAGCAGTGTGGCTGTTGCTCCAGACATGACATCTGGAGAGCACTTTCTCCTTAAACAAGAAGGAAAAGGTGCTTTCTAGAACTCTTTAGTCTTGAGGTTCTCCATCCACAGAGCTCCAGCAGGGGAACTTAACCCTAATTTTGAGACCTGCTGGATTTATAGGGGACCAGGAAAAATACCAGTCCCTCTACAAGGCTGAAGTACAGGGACTGGAATGCAGCTGTAGTCTCCATGGGGATATTAACAGCTGGGGTAGTGACTGCTTTGAGCAGTGGGTAGAAACAACTACTGTAGCAGAACAGTCCCAATTTTGTCATCTTTCCAGGGAAGTGAATGGTCCTTCCTAGTCCCTCCAGGAGGCTGATCTTGGAGGCCAAAAGATTGCTCTCCTCAGCCCAACTTTGTGGGCTCTGCTCAGTGATTCCTTCCTCCTCTGTTTGCAGGTGGTTGAGATAGCCCCGGAACCGGCTCACACTGTGGTGGAGGAGAGCAGCCAGGAGGTCGAGGTGTACCTCAGTGCTGTTGTTGCCTACGCCCAGTTCCAACTGAGCACCGACAGGGTTCAGTTCAAGGATACCTTCCCCTTCCAGAGGAGGACAGCCACGTGAGTGCTGGAGGCCAAGCACAGCTCCTCCTGTGAGCAGGAGCTGCCTTTGGCCAGGGCTGGCCCAGTGCCTGCTTCCCAGAACTCTACCCCAGCCCAAACCAGCACAGGCCCTTTTACGTGCACGCAAAGCCAAGCAGGAGATGGTGGTCAGGAGAGCCTCAGTGCTGCCATACTTTTCTCCTGAGAACAGCCATGGGTTTGCTTTCACTGCATGTCACCTGTCCTCATCTGCTCAAGAAAAAACTTTGCAGTCAAACCAAGACCTAAAGCAAGAGTAAGCCCCTTAGCTTCAATGTCCTGGGCACCTTGTTGGCCCTTTTCTCTTAAACTTCCAGACTTTGAAATACTTTCTTGGGCCACCCAGAACAGCAGTCTGGTCATGGCAGGGTTTCCTGGGGAAGAAGATGCTCCTCAGGAGAAAGTGGCACCAGGAGTCCATCAGATAGTATTCCTGTACTATTTGCTTTATACTTATTGGACTTTTCTTTTTTTTATTCCTCCTTCTTGCTTTTCAGTTTCAGTATGCACAACACAGGGGAGGTAGCCCTGGAATACTCCTGGGAGAAAGCTGCAGAGAGTGAACCAGTGAAGAAGCCATTCTCAACCACTCTGATGCGTAAGAGCATTTCACTTGGTAGCTGAGAGCCTGGGGAGAAGAGCCTGCCACTTCACTGCAAAACATGAATTGCTTTTTCATCCTTGTCCACACATCCGCTTTCATCAGCATCTTCCCATCTGCAGCTGGAGAGTTTTCTCCTTGTCCCCCTCTGCCTTTCAGCCCCTTCTGTTCTTGCTCTGCCACTTCTGCTTTGCAAAGGAGCTGAGCCAGGCTCTGGGGAGAGCCACGTGCTGGGTCAGGTCTGGGAAGGGGAACATCAGGTCATGTCTTTGAGAAGTCTGAGACTGGGAAAAACAGTGGTGTAACGAGTCAGCTGCCCTGCAGCCACTGTCTGTGTAGAGTTCTCCACTCCAGGGCAAATGAAAAGTCACTGTCTAAAACCAACTCTCCTGCTTTGGCACAGGAGTGTGTGCTGCAGGCAGAGTCCCTGCTCCCAGATGCTCTATTTCCTGCTAGAATAAAGTACTTGGCCAGAGATGCTCCAAGTGCATCCCAAGCTTCCACCTACCTGCAGCAAGAGGCAGAGCTGCTGGGAGCACAGGATTTTGTCTTTGAAAGGTGTCCTCTTCCTCCCTGCAGGTCGGTTCCTCTGTGATGATACTGTAAAGCATCGCAGAAAGCTGCTGCATCTTTTCTGGTGGGAGCAGGACCATCCTGCTGAGAAGCCTCCTAAAGTGCGGCGGCTGCAGCGGCCTGCCAAGCAGCAGGAGCAGGATTCCGAGCAGCAGCAGGAGCAGCCTGAGCAGCAGCAGGAGCAGCCCGAGCAGCAGCAGGAGCAGCCCAAGCAGCAGGACCGCTCCAAGAAGCTGCGCCGCTTGAAACAAAAGCACCTCTCTCTGCAGCGTGCTACTTCCTCCCTGGAAGTCTTCCCAGATACTATCCATGACCTGTTCTCCATCAATCCCTACCGTGGCACCATTGCTCCTGGCCAGAAGCAGACCTTTCACCTGCAGTTCTCCCCAAAGCGCCCCGGGAATTTTAAGACCACCCTGCTGTGCAGGTGGGAAACATCTTCGCCCTTGCCAACTCATGCTTCTGATGGGTGTCACTGAATCACAGGGTGGGACAGGGTGGAAGGGAGCACAGTAGGTCAGCTGGTCACAGGGTGGGACAGGGTGGAAGGCAGAACAGTAGGTCAGCTGGTCCCACCTCCCTGCTCAGGTGGGGTCATCCCAGAGCACATGGCACAGGGTTGTGTCCAGAGGGCTCTGGAATAATTCCAGTGAGAGACACTCCACACCCTCTCTGGGCAACTTGTCACCTGCACAGGAAAGAAGTTCTTCCTCAGGTTCAGGTGGAATTCCCTATTGAGGTTCTGCCCATTGCCTCTTGTTCTATTGCTGGGCATCAACAAGCACAGCCTGCTTCATCCCCTAACACCCTCCCTTCAGTCCCTCTGACTGGGGTGGGGAGGTGGGAGACAGCCAGCCCCAGAGAGGCGGCAGAAGCACCCACAGGAGCACAGAAAGATCATCATCTGGCCTTGGTAGGGAGGCACTGGGAAAAGACACTGCATGGAATATTAAGCTCCTGGAGGGTTGCGAAATCTGGATCGAGATATCCAGGGACCAGCCAGTCCCTAGCTCTGCTTCCTTTTGGGACAAGCAAGGCTCTCTACATGGAACCCCGTGTGCTGTGGTTGGTCCCCAGGCATTTAACTGGTCACATTCCTGCCCTTGCACCTCTGCAGCCTCCATGCAGCGAGTGCCGTTGTTTAATTTGCTCCTTACTGCTTGCACAGAGAGAGGATGCAACACTGTGTGCTCTGCAAGGAGGCAGAAAAGTGGCTGGCTGGAAATGCTCGTCTGGCTAATATCAGTGAATACCAGTCCTTTTCTTCCTAGGATTCCTAACCTGGAGCCGGCTCAGAAGATGGGGCGGGTGATTGTGAAAGGCAGAGCCTGGGAGGAGAAGACTATTGATGAACCATTAGAGTAGAGGGAGAAAGGCCAGGGACCCAAGAAGGAGATGCTCTGGAGACCACCACCTGAGGGACAGCGTTTGTGGGAGCTGGAGCATCCGGCAGGAGCCGGCGACATCGTGCCTTCTGCTGCTGATGGTCCCCTCACTAGGGACCTCTGCAGTACCCTTCCAAGCTCCAGTGAAGACTTCTATCTTACCTTTTAGTTACCTAAGTTATTAGATTGATAAGTAATTGATAATTCTCAATTAATTGTTAATAAATAATTGTTAATAAATTGTTAATTGACAGCTTCTCTTGGTTTGAAAGACAGATGTCTTTCAGGACCTCTCTAGAAAGGAGAATGTGACCCCCTTCCCTCCAGATTATTATAACTTTGAAATTAAGGGACTTTCAGGCAAAGATAGGGGAGGAGGAGTAACAGTTCTTTACCAGAATGTACAACAAGGCAAACAAACAACACCACCGGCAGCAGCAAACAGAAACAGATACCCAAGCACAGCTTTCCCTCAGCTGCAGGAACTTTCCTTTTGGTGTAGTTCTGGTCACAGCCGAGCAGGGAAGGGAGGCAAATGAATAATGAATAAAGCAATTGCTTAAATTTTAATTATTACTGAAGGCCCCAGAAAGTGTCACAGCACTTGAAGTGTGTCCTCACCAGTGCCCAGCACAGAAGGACAATCACTGCCCTGGTCCTGATGGCTCCACTATTGCTGATACAGGCCAGGATGCTGATTGGCCTTTTTGCCCACCTGGGCACACCTGGGCTCAGGTTCAGTTGTTGTCAATCAGTTTCACAGCCACTCTTTCCACAGCTGGGAGCTGCAGAGGGTTAGTGTGGCCAAAGTGTATGACCTGGCTCTTGGTCCTGTTTAACCTCATGCCAGTGATCCCAGCCCAAGGATCCAGCCTGTCCAGGGCCCTCTGCAGCCTTCCTGTCCTCCAGCAGATCTGCCCTCTGACCCAGCTTGGCATCATCCAAGGAAGGACATTGAGGTTCTGGACCAAGACCAGAGAAGAGAAAGGAAGTTGATTAAGGGTCAAGAGAATAAGCCTGATGAGAAATGGCTGCGAGAGCTAAGGGAGCTGAGGAGGGCTCAGTCTTGAGCAAAGGAGGCCCAGAGGGAACATTGTCCCTCTCTGCACCACCCTGACAGGAGGCTGTAGTAAGATGGGGGTTGGGCTCTCTCATAGACAAGCAGTGACAGGACACAGACTTAAGGTGCAGCAGGGAGGTTAAGCTGGACATCAGGAGGAATTTCTCCACAGAAAGGATTCTTAAACACTGGAAGGCACTGCCCAGGGAGGTGGTGGAGCCACCATCTCTGAATGTGTTCAAAGACCAGCTGGATGTGGCATGGCACTCAGTGCTCTGGTCTGGTTGACAAGGTGGTGGTTGGTCCAGAGCTTGACACAATGATCTCAGTGATCTCTTACAACCTAACTGGTTCTGGGATTCTTTGAAGTTAACACCTGGTAAAGACAGAGAATATTTCAAGTTAAGTATGTGTGCTGGTTCAGGGCAAATTTGGAGGGAACCCCCAAAGGGGTTCCTCTAAGAAGCAGATTCAATGGGCCCCTCCCCCAGCCGGTTCGGGAAAAATACCTCCTTGGAGAAAAGTGTAAAAAACTGTTTATTAAACAAGAAAACCTAAACAATATTAAACAATAAAACCTCTTGCTTCTTGAAAAGAGATGACAAACTGAGAAAGTCCCCTCCCTGGGTTGCAGCTTGGCTCACTCAGTCTCTTATCAGTCCCTCTGGTGCTGGAAATGCCACAGGTGTGAGCTGCTGGTGCTCTGCTGGGTGTTCCATCCAGAGCAGGTTTAAACAGGTCCAAAGAAAAGGGAAAAAGGAAAAAAAAACACAGTCCAGGGAACTTCTTTGCCTCAGCTAGCTAAAACTAACTAAAACAAAGGAGAGCTCTGTCCTGCTCTCTGTCCATCTGCAGACAGCACAGTCCAGGAGCAGGAATGTGGAGGAGTGAGTGCAGTGCCTGAAAACAAAACTCTGTGCTGCTTCTCTCCCCACTTTGCTCTTGGAACAAGTCTTAAAGGTGCAAAACTTATTCAGCATAAACAGAACAGATGATTGGGGATAAAAGCATCACACATGATAAACTGTAATGTTTTGTAAAAGGATTTTACAGGAGCTCACGTTACCCTGACCAATCAATATGATAGACATAAAGCCCTAGAATTGTTAACTGTTCCCTGGCCTATTTATCCACAAAGCACACAGTATTCTACAGTTTTAGAGCTATAATGAATCTTTGAAATCATATTAAGGTGGAATCAAATAACAATTTAATTGCCAATAGCAAGAATCCTGTTAAATTGTTTGAGCAGGAAGAGCAAATCCACCTGCCTTTGAAAATTTTTAATAAAGTTAATGGCATAAGTTCTTCATCAGCAATTGTTTGTGTTGTCTCTGGATATAACATATAGGTAATTTAACCATGATTTTCTTGAATGGTCCCTAAATTGCACTGTGTTTTCTTTGTCATTGTGCATGTTTTCCTTAATTTTCTAGCTTGTGTGGACAAGGACAAAATACACAAGATAAAATTCACGAAGAATTCAGGAGGTTCTGGATTGTTCATGCATAATCTGTGACCAAAGCCTCATGTCAGCCATACAGTGCAGTCTCAAGCTCAGCAAAAAGATTTCCAGCTTAGAAAAGCACAGTTTTTAATAATAAAATATGTTACCTTTGTGAATATAGTAGCTATTTCTATGATGCTTGCCCTTTGACTTGCTCTTGCATGGTTTAAATGTAAGACTCCAAATACATGCCAAAAGAACTCGGTCAGGTGATTCCAGCCTGAAGCAGGTACACCAGTGCTCTGGCCAGAATCTGCTTATTGGTTTTCATGCGACATTCTCACGTGTTACGAGTTGAAAGTGAAGTCTTGTCTTGAATTAGTCTAATAAAACATTTTCCATTTGGAATAGAAAAGACAATAATTCCAATCTTTTATGAAAGCCTTACAAATTAGCTTGGGAAGAATAAATAAAAGATCTTTTAACGTATGTATGGAAGAGAATTTTGTGTTCTAGCAGCTTCTCATGATTTATCATAATGGTGGCAAATTTATTGAGATGATAAAGAGAGGAGCAAGGAATCTGCCTGCCTAAATGTTTCCTGTTGTAATCTAACAGCAGCTGCCTCACTGGAAAATGTGTTGTGATGAGAATATTTATTTTTTCAATAGGAGAGTAAACTGCTTTATAGAGCTCTGGATTGAGCCAAGTGACTTTTAAAGCCCAGAAATTACATTTTCAAATGTGTCAGCTTAGATTCTAGCTTTGTTTTCAGCTGCTGCTGATGCAGGTTTTCTCTTTTGGTGTCTAACTGACATACTGTATGAACACTTAATAAATAAATTGCACACAGGGTGGTAGAAAAGAATGGTATATTGCCACACTTTCTCTGACTTAATCACAGTCTATGCAGTACCTCTAAGAATCTACAGGGAATAAAGTTATCCCCATAGGTATGTCTTTAATAAGCTTTTACCCTAGAAAGTTGCCAGAATGGGATTTGTATCTGTAATTGATTGCGAAAAATGCGTATTATGTGATTGGCTCTTCACAAGTATTAAAATTTATACTATATGTGTTATGTTGGAAAGTTATGTTGTATTATTTTTTTTGTAGTGCTGTATTGATCTTTTTAAGCAGTGTGGTAAATATAGTTTTAGGCTATTATAGCATAATATTAAAATAGAAACTATGTGATGTAAGATACTTTTTGTAACTGGTTCAAGGAATGGATAAGATAACTAAGAAATTTTTCACATAAAGATAACAGCAACAAGACACCAAAAGAAGAATTGTTGCCTCCTTATTGGGACAATCCAGACTTCTTACAGACTTCTAGGAGCTAAGAAATTGATTTACAAGATGAGGGAGGGAGCAGAAATTAAGCAGAAGACACCTTTTGTCTGAAAGGAATGTTTGAATTGTGTATGAGGTATATGAATATGCGACAGGCTATTGCTTTTAAGGCTCAATCCTTTGTTAGTGAAGTGTGCTTTTGTGGCAGAGCAAAGCACCTGGACGTCCATAGTTCTTTGCTTTTTATTTTCTTTTATTGTCTTAACTTTGATTGTCCAAATTCTTATTGTCCTAATTTTTATTATTATTATTATTTTATTACTATTTAACTTCTAACATTTTAACAGAAATGATTGGCGTTTTTCACAATTTGGTGCTGTGACTCGGATCAAAACACCTTGCTGCCAAAACCTCAGAGGATTCCAAGTGAGGGAGATGCCCTGCCAAGTTTGGCAGCCTCACTCTGTTTCTTCTGGAGTGATTGGCAGATGCAGGTTCCAACCAGTGGACACAAAGAGACAATAAAACAAAGAAAAGGGAAAATACTCCCAAAACCTGTAGTAATTGGCCCCCTAAGACGAAGTGTACACTAAGTGTTCACTAAGACCTGGAAAGGAAAAAAGATTGTAAGTACTTTTCTGGGGGGATGGCGGGGATGGGGGGGGTGTGGATACAGGTGGGGGATGAGTATGAGTGTGTGTGTGTGTGTGAGTGTGAGTGTGTGTGTGTCTGACAGGCAGGCTGCTTATCCCAGACCCGCCAAGTGAGTGAGAAGTCTCCCATGCTGCATTTCTGTCTTTTCACGAGAAAAACAGCCAATAAAGATGTCACCGACATGTTTTATGAAAAATCCTTTCTTCAGGATTTTTCTCTCTTGAGAAGCTGAGAGGCCTCAAGGACAAACTGTAAACAATTCTTATCTGCTGCTGTGGAATGCACCAGGTGGATCTGTGATTGGTCTCATCTGGTTGTTTCCAATTAAGGGCCAATCACAGTTCACCTGTCCAGACTCAGTCAGAGACAAGCCTTTGTTTTTCATTCCTATTCTATTCTTAGCTTAGCCTTCTGATGAAATCCTCTCTTCTACTCTTTTAGTATAGTTTTAATATATTATCTATCATAAAATAATAAATCAAGCCTTTGATACATGGAGTCAACTTTCTCGTCTCTTCCCTCATCCTGGGACCCTTGTGGACAAGACCACAAATGGTGACGCCGAGTGTGTGGCATTGATGGTCCCTTACACAGGTGACCACAGAAGTGGCTTCTAGCCAGGAGCTGAAGAACTGAAGATCCTGAAATTGGACTGAGTTCACAGCCGAGGCTGGACACAGAGAGAACCTTTTGAAAAGTCTCCGAGACAAGATGTCCGGAAGCCTTCGCAGCACAGAGCAGCCTGCTGAAGCCCTGAGGACACTGTCACAAGGTACTGTTTACACTGCCATTCCTAAAGATGCTGCCCTTCGTGCAAGGTGGGCTAGGATGTGGATGAAGGTGCCTACGGAGGAGGAGGTTCCATTCTCTCCCTCAGAGGAGAAAATTATTGCCCTCTGGCAAGAATGGGGTCATCGATGTAGAGTTCCTATGCTGAAGATTCATTTCCATGAGTTTTTCAGATGGACAAAATACTATGGCTTTTTCTCTGATCTGTTGTATTCCTTTGACTCCTACATATGGGATTGCATGGCACTGGTTTTCGATGATGCTATGTACCATGAGGGATTTGGAACTCCTCGCAGTTATCCAGCGTTCAGGATTCTCTTCCCAATTTTGAAATTGAAAGAATATTCATCCGAGAAGATTGCGAAATGTAGAGGCCGTTTTTCGCTGGAGCTGGCAAGAGTGAGATTTGTGCTGGGCCACAGCCTGCGGCTTCCCGAACCCCCCGAATCGTGGCGGGGGGGCGAAGCTTTGCCCTCAGCAGAAGAAAAGTTTTTTTTCTGCGCTTTTGGAGCATGCTCCGACGGAACCGCCTCCCCCCCCTCGCTGCTCTCAGGGGGAAGGTGAGTTGGCTCCGCCGCCCGAGCCGGAGCCGCGGGCTCCACCCCAGCCCGCCCCGCGGGAGGCGCCGGTCCCCGCGGCCCCTCCCGCAGCCGGACCGGACCCGCCGCCTCCAGCAGAGTTTGTCGGCGTTCCCGTGGCAGAAGCACCGCCTCCCGCGGCTTCGCCCGAGTTGCTAGGCGACACACTCGACAGCAGCGATGATCGACGGCAGCCCGTCCCGGAGTCGGGACCTGCCGCCCCTGTCCCTTCTTCTTCTGCATCGCAGCCGGCAATTGCGTTCACAGCGGTGCCGGCGGGGGTCGATCCCGCGCCCCTGCCGCCCCCCGCGGCTGTCCTGCCGCCTTCCGTGTCGGCTCCGCCGGTTTTGCTGTCTGCACCTGCGCTGCAGCTTCCGGTACCCGGAGAAGACGCGGCTGCTGTCCCCAGCCCGGCGGGGGATGCGCTCCCCCCGGCTTTGCAGCCCCACCGACCCCCGCGGCGGCCTCGCCTTCGCCTGCCATGCCGGTGGAGAAGGCTGATGTTGAGATCAGCGACCGCCAAGCGGAACCATCATCGGAGCCGCCCGTGGCCCCGCCGCCCCCCGCGGCGGCTGCCGCGGCGCCTGCGATCAGCCTGGATCCCCCCCCGAGCTTCTCGGGCTGTTCCGAGGCTGCCCCTGCGGGGGGAGCTGGGGCAGGGGAAGGGGATGCCGGCCTGCCCCTCCGTGGGGGGGTTGTGGCTCGACAGCTGATTGCGGGCGCAGCCCGTCTGCCTGCTTTCAAACTCAGCGCTTTTCGCGGGCCGGTTCGGGTTTGGTTCGGAGGTTCCCGTTGGGGGTTGGAATGCCTGACACCCCCCGTGCGCCCCAGCGGCGTGGGGGAGGTGGCCCCTGAGGGTTCTGCTTCTGGTCCCCAGTCCGGAGGGGGTGGGGGTGGTTCCGAGGAGCGCAAAGAGGGAACACCTTTTGCATTTGCATTGCAGAGGCAGGAGAGACAGTGGAAAGTGAGCATCGCGCGCTTGCTGTGGGGAGAAGACATCCCCCGACCCGAGATGAAGTTTCTCGGGAAAGCTTCTCTTCCCCAGCTGCTGGGCTGTACCGGTTCAGAGGGGATGAAGCGTTTGGTCACTCGTGCTGCCCAGGCATTGGCAGCAGGGTGCTGGGTTGTGAGAACACAGAGCCCGCTCCGCGGGCCGGGTCTGGGCCGTTTGGCTCGGTTCCCTGGGCCGGGGCCTCCACCCGGTCAGCGCCTGTTGGGCTTGGGGGCTTTGCTTCCCCCGTCAGGACCTGGGCCACCGTTCTGTGAGCCAGGTCTGGGATCCCTGATC
>JANIJU010000027.1:0-20946 GCA_025504685.1 Leucosticte australis
CCCCCCCCTCCTCGCGGCCCTTCCCGGTGCGGGGGGGTCTCAGCAGCGTCAGCATCACCGGGCGCCGGTTCCCAGTCTCCTCGTTCACCTGGGGACACCAGAGGGTCACAGGGGTGACACTGGGGCCCCTCCCCACGGGGTGACACCAGGGGCGTCCCTCTGCCATGGGGGGATTCCCCCATCTCACGAAGTGACACCAGCAGGGTGTCCCCTACAGTGGGTGACACTGGGGCCATGTTCCCCTGAGCTGGGTGGCACCAGGGGTCTGTCCCCTACCCTTAGCAGTGTGTCCCCCTACCCTGGGTGATCCTGGTTTGTGTCCCCAAGCCCTGGGGCTGTGTCCCCATGTCCCTAGCTGACCCCAGGCCATGTCCCCATGCCCACCACAGTGGTGAATTCCACAGTGCAGCAGTGTGTCCCCAAGCCTGGGCTGACCCCAGCCCGTGTCCCCATGTCCCCCAGCCCCTCACCTGCACCATGGTGGTGAACTGCACGGTGTAGCGCCGCCTGCCGGCCGTGAAGCGCACGCTGGGCTCCCCGGCCCGCCAGGCGGCGTCGATGGTGCTGTTGTTGCTGGCGCTGTAGCTGCACCAGCGGCCCGAGCGGTCGTCGAACCAGCGCCAGTTGTTCCCAGTGGCCTGCAGGTACTGGCGGGGGACACGTGGGGAGGGGGGGTCAGCGGCCTCGAGCCCCTCGTGTGCCCCCCAAACCCCGCTCGGAGCGATGCTGGATGTGGTGGGGGTGGTGAGGTCACTGTGCTCATTGCAGGGACGCTGTGTGTCCCCCAAGACCCCTGTGTGTCACCCCCTGTGTCCCCAAGGCCCCACCCCTGAACCCTGTGTGTCACCCCCTGTGTCCCCCAGGACCCTGTGTGTCACCCCCTGTGTACTCCAGGACCCTGTGTGTCACCTCCTGTGTCACCCTGGCTGCTCCAACCCCCCTCCCAGCCCCACCATGTGTCCCCAGAAGCCCCCATGTCCCCTCCCAGCCCCCTCCAAACCCCCCAGGACCCCCCAAATTCCCGCCAGGACCCCCCACCTTGTTCATCTGCGCGCGGCGCTTGGAGGACACGGCTGTCTTCTCATAGAAATCGATCAGCAGCAGCACAGGGGTGATCCACCTTTTTTGGGGGGGGGCAGAAGAGTTGTGAGAGCATCCCAGGGGGGTTTTGGGGGGGTTCTGGGGGGTCTGCAAGGGGTCACTCCTTACTTGGGGGTCTGCACCTCCTTGTGCTCCTTGGCAGCCTGCAGGCAGGGCTGCACCACCTCCAGCAGCTTGATCAGCACGTCCAGCACGCAGCTGGACTCCACCACACGGGCACAGGGCAGCTTCAGCTCCTGGGGCACCCCAAAAAACATCAGCACCTCAAAAAAACATCCCAAACAACCCCAAAATCCCAACCAAAATATCCAGAAACAGCCCCAAAATATCCACAGAAACAGCCCCAAACCAGCACACAGCTGGACCCCCTCCCAAGGGGGCACAGGGCAGCTTCAGATGCTGGGACGCCCCAAAAACATCAGCACCCCCCAAAACCACCCCAAACACCCCCGAAATACCCTCAAAACACCCCAAAACAACCCCAAACCTCGGGATTTTCAGAAAATGGAAAACACCTGGCATATTTTGTGAGCCACATGAGGCCTAGGGACCCTGGAGTGCTCCCCCCAAGTTTTGGGGTGCCTCCCCAGGTTTTGTGCTGTCCCTTCCAGGTCTTGGGGTCATTCCCCAGGTTCTGGGATCCCCCACAAAGTTTTGGGTTTCCTCCCCCCACAGTTTTTTGGAAGCCTCCCCAGATTTTGGGGTTAACCCGCCCAGGTTTTGCGGTCATTCCCTCAGGTTTTGGGTTAACCCCCCCAGGTTTTGGGGTCCCCCCCGGGTTTTGGGGTACCTCGAAGAGCAGGGTGAGCAGCAGGATGCGCGTGGCCAGGTTGGAGGCCTGGGGCAGGGTGGCCATTTGGCTGATCCACTCCGACACCGTCTTGGTGTCGCTGGTGGTCAGCGGCACGGCCGCCTTGATCAGGACATCGGCTGCCTCCCACACCTGGGGGGACCGAGGGGTCAGTGGGGGTCAGTGGGGGTCCAGTGGGGGTCACTGGGATTTAGGGGGGTCACTGGGGGTCAGAGGGTCAGTGGTCAGTAGAGGTCAGTGGCGTTCAGGGGGTCAGTGTGGTTCAGAGAGTCAGAGCGGTCAGTGGGGTTCAGGGTGGCACCTGGCACACTTGGAGGTTCAGGGGGTCTCACGGCAGGTTTCAGGGGGTCTCAGGGTGAGTTTGGGACAGCTTTGGGGCAGGTTTAGGCTGGGTTCAGGGCTCCAAACCTGCTGCACCACCTGTTTGAGCACCAAGTCCCAACAGGCTGGGCCATTGCAGCAGCACACAGCCATCATTGGGGTCAGGGTCTCAGGGTGGGTTTAGGGCAGGCTTAGGGGTCTCAGGGGTGGTTCAGGGTGGGTTTAGGGGTCTCAGGGCTGGTTCAGAGTGGGTTTGGGACAGGTTTAGCCTGGGTTTAGGCTGGGTTTAGGGCTCCAAACCTGCTGCACCACCTGTTTGAGCACGCTGTCCCAGCAAGCCAGGCCACTGCGGCACACGGCCATCACTGGGGTCAGGGGTCTCAGGGTGGGTTTAGGGGTCTCGGGGTGGGTTTGGGGCAGGTTCAGGATGGGTTTAAGCTGGGTCTAGGCTGGGTTTAGGGCTCCATACCTGCTGCACCACCTGTTTGAGCACGCTGTCCCGGTAGGCCGGGCCGTTGCGGCGCACGGCCGTCATCAGCAGGTCGCAGACGCGGTACACGGTGTCGGGCAGCTCGTCCAGCAGCTGCGAGCAGCCGGGCAGCATCGAGTCCGTGAAGGCCCCGAGCTCGGCCGCCTCCAGGGGCTCGGCCCCCTCGAACTTCTCCAGGCACTTGGCCTCCTCCTCCTCCTGCCGCTCCCGCGCCCGCCGCTCCTCCTCCTCCTTGCGGCACGCGGCCTCCTGGGGGGGGAATGGGGTGAGGAGGGGGTGTCGGGGGGAGAAATGGGGTTTGGGGCAGGGAAATGGGGGAGAAATGGGGGTTTGGGGAGAGAAATGGGGGTTTGGGGCAGGGAAATGGGGGTTTGGGAGGGGAAATGGGGTTTTTGGGGGGTCCCACCTCTGGGGACTCAGCACGCTGCTCCATGGGGATGTCCTGGCCCAGGGACATGGCGATGGCTCTCATCATCTGATCCTCCTCTGACATGCTCAGGTCCTGGGGGGCAGCGTCAGGGGCTGTGGGGACCCCCCCCCAAACCACCCCAAAACCCCCCAGGAACCACCCCTCCCCCAGAAACACTCAGGACCCCCAAAAACCCCTCAACCACCCAAACTCCCCCAAGACCCTCCCAACCACTCAGAACCCCCTAAAACCCCTTGGGATCCCTCCAAAACCTCTTTGAAATCCCTTAAATCCCCTTCCTATGCTTCAGGACCCCCCCCCATTTAGCCCCTCAGCCCCCAACTGACCTGTGCTGAGCCCCCCAAACTCCTCCCTGTACCCCCCAAACCCCTCCTAGTGCCCCCCAAATCCTCCCCATTTCCCCTTTGCTCACTGCAGTACCCCCCAAACCCCTCCCTGCGCCCCCCAAACTTCCCCATTTCCCCTTCCTCTGCCCCAGGCCACCCCGCTGTGCCCCCCCAGCCCCACTGACCCGTGCTGAGCCCCCCATGAGCGGGGGTGGGTGGGTGAGCAGGTACTCCGTGGCCTGCTCCATGGTGTTGGTGTTGAGCAGGGCCTCCATGGCGTGCTCCCGGGAGAAACCCATGTCCATCAGCTGGGGGGACACACAGAGGGGTCAGGGGGGCACACGGAAGGGTTTGGGGGGGGATTTGGGGGCACAGGGAGGGGTCTGAAGAAGATTTGGGGGGACTGTCCACCCCCCAATATTTTGTCCCACCCCCCACTTTTTTTGCCCCACTTCTCAGTTTTTGGCCTCCCACTCTCTCAATTTCCTGCCCCACCTCCATTATTTCCCTCCCACCCCTATTTTTTTCCCTCCCACCCCCATTTCTCCATCCCACCCCCATTTTTTCCCCTCCCACCCCCATTTCTCCATCCCACCCCCATTTTTCCCCCTCCCACCCCCCCATACCCCATCCCCACACCTGCTGCAGCTGCTGCTGGTTGACGTGAGGCTCCCTGCGGGCACCCCCCTCGTCGCCCCCGGGCTCGTCGGGCGTGGGCCCCTCTCGCTCGCGGCCCAGGCGCTCGCGCAGCAGCGGCTCCGCCCGCAGGATGTGGCACAGGATGGCCAGCATGGACTCGGCCATGCGGCCCCCGTACACCTTCAGCGGCCGCCGCTGCCACAGCTGCTTGATGCAGGCGAACGCAGCCTGGGGACACCGGGGGGGGGACACAGTGGGGACGTGGCAGGGAGAAGGTGGGGACATGGTGGGGACAGGCAGAGACATGGAGGGGACACAGAAACACGGTGCAGACATGGCAAGGAGAAGGTGGGGACATGGCGAGGATATGGTGAAACACGGTAGGGACAAAGTGGGGACATGGTGGGGACACAGCAGGGAGAAGGGGGGGACGTAGCGGGGATACGGTGAGACATGGTGGGGACATGAAGGGGACACAGAGCCACGGTGGCAACATGGCAAGGAGAAGATGGGACATGGTGGGGATATGGTGACATGGTGGGGACACAGTGGGGACACAGCAGGGAGAAGGTGGGGACATGGTGGGGACAGGAGTTTTGCAGGGGTGAAATGAGCAAACCCCATTTTTTCCCCAAACCCCATCTTTCCTTCCCCAAACCCCATTTTTCCCTCCCCAAACCCCATTTTTCCCTCCCCAAACCCTATTTCCCCTCCCCAAGCCCCATTTTTCCCCCTGCTCACCTTCTGGGTGACCACGAGGAAGCGCAGGGCGCTGAAGGGGGGGTGTCCGTGTGGGGGGGCCTTGGCAGGCAGAGCGTGGGGGGACTCCAGCACCGTGCTGGGGTTCACCATCTTCTCCACCAGCATCAGCCACGCGTCCAGGAACTCGCCGGTGCCATCTGGCAGGTCGGGGTGCTCCAGACCTTCCCCCACTGGCACCTTGCCCCCCATGGACAGCGCCCAGTTAAAGGTCCTGGGGGAAAAAAGGGATTTGGGGTGTTGGGAAGGACCCCGAGGTCACAGAAGTGACTAGTTAAAGGGTCTGGGGGGAATTTGGGGTGCTGGGAGGGCCCCCAAGGTCATGGGAGGGTCCCAAAGGTCATAGGAGGGACCAGTTAAAGGTGCTGGGGGGGGGAAAGGGATTTGGGGTGTTGGGAGCGTCCCCCCACCCACAGGAAGGGAGTTGGAGAGGTCAGTGTCCAGGGTCAAGGTCCTGGAACAGGGTCAGTGTCCCTGTCCAGGGTAGGTGTCAATGTCCCAGGGGGGTCCCAGGATCAGTGTCAGTGTCCAGGAGCGTTAGTCTGTGTCCATGGTCAGTGTCCAGTGTCCATGGTCAGTGTCCAGTGTCCACTGTCAGTGTCCAGGGTCATTGATCAGTGCCCGGTCAATATCCATGATCAATGTTCTGTGTCCATGGTCAGTGTCTGGGTTCCATGGTCAGTGTCCGGGCAGTGTCCAGTCAGTGCGTGGTCAGTGTCCAGCTCACTCGAAGAGGGCGTTGTGGCCGCCGGAGCAGAGGAATTTCTGCAGCATGAGGTGATAGGGGAACTTGCGCTCGTCGAACAGCATGGGCGACGTGAACCCCACCGAGCAGATGAAGAACGTCAGCCTGGGGGCACGGGGGGGTCAGTGCTGGGCACGGCACCGGGCACTGCCCACAGCACTGGGCATGGCCATGGCACCATGCACAGGCACTGCCCAAGCTCTGGCCCCTGGAGGTGGCAGACCCACCCCTGTCCCTTGTCCATCCCTGTCACCCCAGCCCCATCCCTCTCCCCAGCCCCTCCTCTTTCCAAGCTCACCCCATGCCCAACCTTGCTCCTCTCCTGCACTCTGCCCCATTCCCATTCCCACCCCTCCTGTTCCAACCTCACCCCTGCCCTATTTTCAGCCCTTCCTCATTCCCATTCCATTACTGTTCCCATTTCCTCTCCTGTTTATGATCCTGTTCCTATTCCCATGCACATCTCTATTTCCATCCTGGTTCCAATTCCCATCCCCATTCCCATCCCCATCCCATCCCATTCCCATCCCATCTCCGTTCCTGTTCCCATCCTCATCCCATCCCACTGTCCCCACTGTCCCCGCTGTCCCCATGGTCACTGACCGGAACCGTGGCGTGGGGGTGTAGGGTGGCGGTTGCCAGCTCAGCCCCTTGGTCAGCAGGCGGGTCAGTGATGAGGCCGTGCCCATCCCCATCCCATCCCATCCCCCTGTCCCCACTGTCCCCAATGTCCCCATGGTCACTGACCGGAACCGTGGCGTGGGGGTGTAGGGGGGCGGTTGCCAGCTCAGCCCCTTGGTCAGCAGGCGGGTCAGCGCCGAGGCCGTGGCGCGGGCGGCCGCGGTGGGCGCAGGGGCGGCGGCGGCCGCATGGTGGCTGCGGCGCTGCCGCACCGGGGAGCCCACGCACAGCTTGACCAGCAGCCCGAAGAGCTCGGCCAGCGCCCGGCCCAGCCGCGATGAGGCTGCGGGGACACGGGGACAGTGAAACCCCAGATGGGGACAGAGGGACATGGGGGACAGAAGGACACAGGGGACAAGCTCAGCCAGTGCCCGGCCCAGCCACAATGAGGCTGCAGGGACACGGGGACAGTGAGACCCCAGATGGGGACAGAGGGACATGGGGGACAGAAGGACACAGGGGACAAGCTCAGCCAGTGCCCAGCCAAGCTGCCACGAGGCTGCAGGGACACGGGGACAGTGAGACCCTTGGGGAGGGACAGAGGACATGGGGGACAGAGGGATACTGGGGACAGAAGAACACGGGGGACAAGCTTGGCCAGCGCCCAGCCCAGCCACAACGAGCCTGGGGGGACATGGTGGGGTGTCCCCAGGTGGGGACAGAGGGACACAGGGGACAGAGGGACAAGTTTGCCCAATGCCCAGCCCAGCTGTGACGAGATTGCAGGAACACAGGGGACGAGGCGAGACCCCTGGCCGGGGATGGGGGACACAGGGGACAGAGGGACATGGGTGAGACCCCTGGGATCCCCCAAGCTGTTTTAGAGGCTCCCTAACACAGCTTTAGCATCTCCCAGGCTATTTCTGGAGCCCCCTGACCCATTCCTGCAGCTCCCTACCCTGGTTCTGAGCCCCCCACCCCATTTTTGGAGCCCCCCACCCCATTTTTGGAGCCCCCCCTCACCGGAGAGCAGGGGTTTGATCTGTTTGATGCGGGCAGCCATGGCTGGGGTGATCTTGGCCTTGGCTTTGGGGTCGCTGGTGCTGGGCTCATCCGTCTCCATGGGGGCCAGGGGCTCCCCCTCCAGCCCCATCCCCTCCAGCAGCCCCTGGGCTGGGGGGGGGGTCACTGCCCACCCCCCCCGCAGGGCCCGGGCCCTCCGCCTCGCCCTCTGTGGGGGAAGGGGGTGAGAGACCCACAGAGACCCCCCCAAAAACTGACCTTTCCCACAGAGACCCCCCCCAAACCCAACATTTCCTATCGAGACCCCACCAAAATCAGCCTCTCCCACAGAGACCCCCCCATAAACCTTTCCAAGACCCCCTGAAAAATCCCATAAATCCCCCCCAAGCTCCTCCAACCCCCAATAAAGCCTCCCCAAAACCCCCATAAATCCTCCCAGACCCTCCAAAGTCCCCCCAAAATCCCCAGGAAACCCCCATAAATCCTCCCAAAATCCACATAAATCCCCCCCAACCCCCCCATAAATGCCCCCCAGCCCCACCTGCCCTGCGGCCACCCTGGGGAGGGCTGGGGGCCGTTTTCTCCTCCTTGGGCACAAGTTTCTGCATGTCAGCCTGGCCAAACTCACAGCCTGGAGGGAGGCTGGGGGGACAAGGGGGGGTCACAGGGCTGGGGGCACCTCCTGGGCACCACAGAGCCCTCCCCAGTGCCTCCCAGAGCCCCCCAGTAACCTGGTAGGGGGCTACAGACACTGGGAGCAGCACAGCTGGCTCAGCCCAGTGTCCCCCCAGTGTCCATAAAACCTCCACCAGTGCCCTCCCAGTGCCCCCCAAACCCTCACCAGTCCCTCCCAGTGTCCCCAGTACCTGTTGGGGGTGCAGAGGGACAGCAGCACGGTGCTCTCCCACACCAGGGAGCAGTAGAGCTGGCTCAGCTTGCCCAGCACGCTCAGCCCCAGCTGGGACCCCCATTGGTTCACCGAGATGGCCCTGATCTCGCTCTGGGGGGACAGCAGGACCCCCAAAACCCCCTCAGACCCCCAAACCCTCCCCCAGCCCCTTCCAACCCCCCCCCCCCCAAATAAACCTTCCAAGCCCCCAAAGCCCTTTCAAACCCCTCCACACCTCTTTCAAGCCCCCAAAGTCACTCCCACACTACTTTTGCAGCCCCCCAAACCCCCTTTAAAACCCTCTAAGCCTCAAACCCACCCAAACCCCACTCAAACTCCCCCAAACCCCATTTAAACCTGAGTCCCTTTCAACCCCCCCCCAAACCCCACTCAAACCTCATTTAAACACTCTAAGCCCCATTCCAACCCCCCCAAACCCCTCCCAAGCCCCCCTAAACATGTTTTAAAACCCTCCAAACCCCATTCCAACCCCCCAAACCCCACTCAAAGCCCTCCAAACTCACTCAAACCCCTCCAAACCCCACTCAAACCCCCCAAGCCCCTCCCCAGTTACCTGTCCCACCCTGCAGGTGTGCACAAACATCATGATGAAGGCGTGGGCGGCGGTCAGGGCGTGCAGCAGGGGGGTGGCCTGGGCTGAGAGGGTGGCATCGGGCACGGCCCCGGCCCCGGCCAGCTCCCGCAGCAGCACCGAGCCCCCCGGGGCCTCGATGGGCCGGTGCAGCGGCTCCAGCGCCGACAGCACGGCCTCCAGCTGCACCAGCCCCTCCTGCAGCACCTTGGGCTCGTGGGAGAGAGTCTGGGGACATAGGGGACAGAGAGAGCATCATCAGGGTCCATTCCAGAATGGATTTGCAGCTTCCTAAGGTTGTACCAAGATGGATTTGCAGACCCCTGAGACCCCCAGAATGGATTTGCAGCCCCCCAGCCATACCAGGATGGATCTGAAGCCCCCCTTGATGGATTTTCAGACTCCCAAAATGGATTTGCAGCCCCCCAGGATGGATTTGCAGCCCCCCAGCCGTACCAGGATGGATTTGCAGACCCCTGAGACCCCCCAGGATGGATTTGCAGCCCCCCCAGCCGTACCAGGATGGATTTGCAGACCCCAGCCACGGCCTGGCAGGCTGCAGAGGTGGGGAAGTCCACGGGCAGGTTGGGCAGCCCCAGGATGGTGACGAGCGGCCGCAGCCCCCGCTGGGCCACGAACTCCTGGCAGTGATCATCCGTGGTGTTGTTGCTCAGGATGGACTCCACAAACTTCATCTGGGACAAAAGGGGGTCAGGAGGGCTCTAAACCCTCTCGAGGGGGGGTGGGTCAGGACAAGTAGGGACCCCCCGCCCAGGGATGGCGCTGGGCCTCACCACGTTGAGGATGTAGTCCATGAGGGGGATGGGGATGCGTTCCTCCGTGCCCACCACGCTGCAAGCACAGAAGGGGCGGTGAGGGAGGTGTGACCCCCCCCCACCCAGGACACAGAATCAGAGTTAATGAGACTGTGAGAGACCTCTGAGACCACTCCATGGCCTTGTCACCACCTCGTCACCAAGTGTCACCCCCCACCTTGGCTTTGACACCTCTCTGCAAGACCCTTTCTGGAGAGTGTTTTATGACTTCCTGCCTAAATTTTCCCCCCATCCCTTTCCTCCAGGCTGAACCCCTTCCCCAGCTTCCCCAGGATCCCCCAGACCCTTCCCCAGCTCCCCCAGGACCTCTCAGACCCTTCCCCAGCTCCCTCAGGATCCTCTCCACCCCAGACCATCCATAAACCAGCACTGAGCCCAGATCCCCGGGGACACCAAAGTGACCTGGGGACACCATGGTGACCAAGGGACACCCCAGACCCCCCCAGCCGCCCTGTCCTGCTCACGTCTGGCTGGGCTCTGCCTCGCTCTGCTGGGCAGCCCCGAAGCTCTGCATGGCTTGCACTTCCTCCTCCTCCTCATCCTCACTCGAGGCCTCCTCGGCGGCGTGGGGCGAGCGCGGGGGCGGCGCGGCCGCCGTCCCGTCCGCCTTCTGCATCGACGGCTTCTGGCAGATGTACTTGGGGTCCCGGCCCAGGCTGCAGATCTCCTCCAGCAGCTGTGGAAGGGCTGGCATTTAGGGGGAGACAGATTTTGGGGGGCCCTGAACCCCCACAAGGGTCCCCAGGTTGTCACCTTGATGATGGCGGTGGTGGCGTCGGTCTTGAGCGTGGGCTGGTGTCGCATCAGCTCGTCCACGGCGCTGCCCAGGTTGGAGGCTGTGTCACCTGTGGGGGGAGGGACAGAAAGTGTTTTGGGGGGGCAGAGCAGGTTTGGGGGGGAGAGAGAAGGTTTTGGGGGGGCAGAGGTGGTCCTGGGAGTTATATACACAGGGGATCATACCTAAAATAAACACAAACACCTCCAAAAAGTGAGGGAATTATTTAAATGCTAGGATGATGTTTTGTTAAAAGGCTGGTGGCGTCTCCGGTGTCCCCACTATCCCCAGTGTCCCTGATATCCTCAGTCTCCCCAGCGTCCCCAGTACCTCCAGTGTCCTCAGCATCCCAGTATCCCCAGTACCCCTAGTGTCCCCCAGTATCCCAAGTCCCCCCAGTACCCCCAATGTCCTCTGTCCCCCCAGTATCCCCAGTACCCCATGTCCCCCGCTCACCCAGGGCGTCGGAGCTGCGGCGGTGGCACATGGTGGGCAGGTAGTTGGGGGACAGCAGCACCTTGTGTGTCCCCAGTCCCCCCCAGTGTCCCCAGCTCCCCCAGCGTCCCCCGCTCACCCAGGGGGTCGGAGCTGCGGCGGTGGCACATGGTGGGCAGGTAGTTGGGGGACAGCAGCACCTTGTGTGTCCCCAGTATCCCCACTCCCCCCAGTGTCCCCAGCTCCCCCAGTGTCCCCAGTGTCCCCCGCTCACCCAGGGGGTCGGAGCTGCGGCGGCGGCGCATGGCGGGCAGGTAGTCGGGGGACAGCAGCACCTTGAAGAGGCGCTCGAAGGGCTGGCACTGCACGAAGCTCTGCAGCCCCCGTGCATTCAGGCACAGCGCGCTGAACACGTTGGGCAGAGAGCCCAGCACCTCCCGCGTCGCTGGCACCTGTGCAGGTGAGGGGTTATGGCACACCTGGGGCAGGTGTGGGGCACACACAGGGAAGGCGAGAGGCTGGGGCACATCTGGGGCAGGTCAGGGGTTGCAGGGACACCTGGTGTGGGACAGGTGTGAGGCAGACATAGGGCAGAGCTGGGGCAAGGGAGGGACAGATGGTGGGGTAGGCACTGGGCAGGTGAGGGGCAAAGCTGGCACAGACGTTGGGCAGGTGCTGCACAGGCAGGTGAGGGGCACAGCTGGGACAGACGCTGGGCAAGTGTGGGGCAAAGCTGGGGCGTACACAGGACAGGTGTGGCAGCAGTATGGGCCAGTGAGCAGCAGGTACAGGAACACAAGACAGGTGCAGGGCAGGAAATGGAACAGATGTGAAAACAGCTGAAAGGGACGCACAAGGGGACAGGTGTCAGGTGTAGGACAGGCAACAGGTAAGCCCCACTCACGTCCTTGATGAGCAGAGCGTGCAGCATGACGTCGGTGAGGCCGTTGTCCTGCAGCGAGGACAGCAGCGAGGGCTCCTGGAACACGAAGACCGTCACCACCTCGGTCGCTGCGGCGGAGGAGAGAGGGGGGCACTGAGGGCAGGTAGAGCACCTGGCGGGGTCCCCGCTCCGTGCCCGCCCCGCGCTGCCCAGGTGGGGCCGGGGCGTGGCTCACCCAGCAGGAACAGCGAGGGGCCGTAGTACTCGGCGTTGCTGATGATGTGCTTCAGCGAGGTGGGCAGCGAGCCGTCCATCACTGCAAGGACAATGCGTGCTCAGTGCCACCACCCCTGCCACCCCCTGGGGGGGTTTGGGGACATCGGGGACCACCCACCGTGCCGGATGCCGTCGGAGAAGGCGGGGTCTTGGATGGCTTTTTTGAGGAAGTTCAGCATGGATTTGAGCAAAGCGGCGCGCTGGGGGATGCATTGCACTCCTGGGGGGGACACCGGGAGAGGATTGGGGGGCACACGAGGAAATTGGGATGTCCCCAAGGAGAGAGAGAGAGACGTGGAAAAGGATTTGGGGTCTTCATATTGGGGGAATTGGAGTGTCCATATAGGAATGCAAGGGAAGTGTCCATGTAGGGGGAACTGGGATGTCCATATGAGGAAGGAATTACAGTGTCCAGGTAGGAGGAATTGGGGCGTCCATGTAGGGATGGAATTGTTGGGGGCCCACACACTTTTTATTTACCCACTTTTTACTGGGGTTTCCACATAGGGAACAAACTGGGGTCCCTTGGTGTCCCCAGTCCCGGGGGTCACCTACCGCCGCGTGGGGAGGGGGTGGCAGCGCTGGTGCTGGGCACGGCGGGTGGGGCTGGTGGCACCGGGTCCGGCCTGGCTTCGGCCGAGGGGCCGGGGCTGCTCTCCATGGCCACGTCGGTCACTGCAGGGGGACGGTGACATTGTAGGGGAAACAGGTGACACCACGAGGGGGAACAGGTGACACCACAGGGGGGATGCCGCCTCTGCTCACCTTCCATGTCCGTCTCCATGTCCTCGCCCTCGGGCAGGGTGGCAGCGGGCGGGCGCTGCACTTTGGGCTTGATGACAAAGGGACACTCGCGGCGGCACAGGTCCACCTCGTGCTGGGGGGGACAGAGCCTCAGCACCCCAAACCACCCCAGGGGAACCCAAAACATTCCCAGGGTACCCCAAAAGCAGGTCAAGGGTAGGGGGGCAGCACCTCGAGGCGGTAGATGAAGATGGACAGCCCGCTGTGTGACTGGAAGGCGGCCATGTCCAGGTTGGTGATGAGATCCACCACCCGCACCGCCCGCGTGACGAACGTGATCTGGTCCTGCTCGTCCCCCAGGAACTTGATCACCTGGCGAGGGGACAGACAGCAGGTGAGGCAGTCCCCGAGGCACCTGAGAGCCACCCACAGGTGAGAAGAGCTCACCTTGAGCAGCGCCTCCATCATGCCGCACGACACCAGCGCCTCACCGCCGGCGTCATAGCTGGCCAGGTGGTACAGGAAGGAGAAGAGCGCCGTGGCAAACTGGTGGGGGTAGGGCTCCATGGAAGGGTCTGGGGATGCACAGGTGTGGTTAGGGCGGGTCACACCCCCAGGTGACCCCCCCCAGCCCCCTGGCACGCACCAATCATGGCCTGGATGCAGTTGCGCACCAGCACGGGCAGGAAGCCGTGGTAGGAGGCGGTGCCGGTGCAGTCGATGATGCTGCTGAGCTTCGGCGTCCGCTCCAGGTGCACGATGGACGTCAGCGTCCGCAGGGAGGCCGCCTTGATGTCCTGGCACGGACAGGCGAGGGACACGTGAGGGACAGAGAAGGGACATTCATGTCTTTGATGAGCAGCATGACATCAGTGAGGGAATATACAATGGGACAGGTGATGTGACAATTGAAGGTACAGGTAAGGGACACTCGTGTCCTTGATGAGCAGCACAACATCCGTGAGGGGATACACAAGGGCACAGATGATGTGATGAGTGAAGGCACAGCCGAAGGCGCAGATACAAAACGCACGAAATGATAAGAGCAATACAGGTATAGCACAGGTACAGAAAGATTAGGGGACAGATGCATGACAAGTGAGGTGACACATGCAGAATAGGTGAGGTGACAGCTGCAGGACAGGTAAGTCACACTCACATCCTTGGTGAACAGTGTGCGCAGCACAACGTCAATGAGGGAACACACGAAGACACAGGTAAGGGGACACGCGAGGGGACACGCGAGGGGACACGCGAGGGGACAGGGCTCGGCCCTGGGTCTCACCATCAGCTGCTTGTCGGTGATCTGCAGCACATCCACCAGCTCCTCGATCAGCCCGTTGTACAGGATGCTGTTGGCCGACTCCTGCAGCGCGTTGGAGTACACTGCGGAGGGGGGGGGTCACCCAAACTGCCCCAGGACCCCCCAAAAGCATCCCCTGACCTCCCCAAACCCACCCCCCAATTAAAACAAGCCCTAATGAAAGCCCACCCAGGATGGAGATGGCGTGGAGCCGCGCCTGCACCGCCTGCAGCCGCTTCTTGTGGTTGGAGAAGCCGTGGGCCAGGCGGATGTGGGTGAACAGCAGCATCTGAGGGGGGGGACAGAGGATTTGGGGGGGGTCAGGGAGGGTCTGGGGGTCACCCCCCAATCCGTGGGGGTCCCCTTGATGTCACCCCACGCACTTGCTTGTCCTTGGGGATGCTGTACATCTTGGTCAGGGACTCCATGATCTCCGAGGGGCTCTCTGAGATCTGGGGGAGAGAGAAATTGGGAGGGGCAGAAGCAAAACTGGGGGGGCAGGGGACAAAATTGGGGTATGGACAGACAAGATTGGGTACAGAGAGACAAAACTGAGGGGCAGGGGACGAAATAGGGGAGCAGAGGAACAAAACTGGGGGGGAGAAGAACAAACAGGCAGTGCAGGGTGTGGGGGGGCCCAAGCAGAGCCCCCCCCAAATCAAGGTGCCCCCCACACTCACCTTGTCCAGCTGCTCGATGTGGATGTAGTGCAGGGTGGTGCTGGTGGCCTGGGGGGGGGTCACAGGAGGTCAAGGGGTGGCCCCGGTGTTTTGGGGGCCTCCTCGTGTCCCCAGGTGTCCCCAAATGTCCCCAGTGTCACTCACCCTCTTGTCCACCTTCACCTCGACACCCGGCTCAGCGTAGAACTCGAAGTGCAGGGTGGTGGCACTGGGGGGGTATTTCTGGGGGGGGGACACAAGGGTGAGATGGGGACAGCAGGGTCCCCTGCCCTGGGGTGACAGGGCTAGGCTAGGGGACACAGGGAAAGGGGTGAGGGGACCCCGGGATGTCACAAGGGTCACAAACTGGCATTGGGGGACACAAGAGGGCATTGGGGACTGCAGGAGGTGACACAGAGGGACAGGACAGTGCTGGGGACACCAGACAGCGTTGGGGACCCCAGAATGGCATCAAGGGACCTTAGGATGTGACAAAGGCACGCAAAGCGATGTTGGGAACAGTCACACCAAAACGTGACAACACAGAATGTGACACAGGCACAGGTGAGTTCTGGGGACCCCCAGCACAGAACAAGGTGACACAGGTCAGTTTTAGGGACCCACAGGACAGGAGAACGCAAGTGAGTTCTGGGGACCCCCAGGACAGGACAAAGCAACACAGGTAAATTCTGGAACAGGACAAGGTGACACAGGTGAGCTCTAAGGACCCCCAGGACAGAACAAGGTGACCCACACAAGCTCAGGTGACCTGCAGGTGCCACTCACCATCATGTGCAGGTCCCGGCAGCACTCAGCCAGCCCAAATCCATTCTCCTTTCCACCCCAGCTCTGCAGGGAGACCAGCCCAGCTCAGCCCCGCCCCGCTGAGCCCCCAAACCCCCCCAAAATCCCCCCAAAGCCCCGCCCACCTCGGCCAGGTGCTGCAGGCGGGCCAGCAGGGGCCCGCGGCGCTCGGAGCCCAGGCGGGTGATGTAGTTGGAGCGTTTGCTGAACACGTAGAGCAGGTTGAGCACGGCCAGCACCACGTGCATGTCCGAGGAGGCCAGCAGCGTGGTCAGGTGCTGCGGGGACAGGACAGGTGCGTCAGCGTGTCACACGCCTGGGGACACTCAGAGGGCGGGTCTGGGGGGTGTGCCCACCTCGATGGAGCTGTAGAGGTGGCGGGAGAAGCTGTACTCGATGAGCAGGGCGGTGAAGTTGAGCAGGGCCAGCAGCAGGGCCTTGAGGGGCTGGCGCTCGGGCCGGTCGCAGGCCAGCATCCAGCTCATGGCCTCCACCGGCCGGCCCGCCTCGGCCAGCAGCGCGTCGAAGCGGTCCAGCAGGTCCACCCAGTGGTACAGCTCGCACTGAGGGAGGGTTTGGGGGGAGATGTGGGGCTGGGGGCACAGCCTGGACCCCAACCCAGACTCCAAGGTATGGCCTGAACCCCAACCCACACCCCCACATCCACCCAGTGGTACAGCTCGCACTAAGGGGGGGTTGGGGGGGAGATGTGGGGCTGGGGGCACAGCCTGGACCCCCTCAGCCCCCCATAAACCCCCCACATCCCACCCAGGGGTACAGCTCACACCAGGGGGGTTGGGGGTGGGATGTGGGGCTGGAGGCACAGCCTGGACCCCAACACAGACCCCCTGAGGCCAGTCTGGACCCCCAATCCAGCCCAGCCCCTCTGAACCCCCATATCCCAGGGGGAACCCCCAAAACTCCAAGGAGGAACCCCAATATCCCAGCCCAGCCTGCCCAAGTAACAGCTGAGCCCCCTCCCCAAGGCAGAGCAAGAAAATGGAGTTTTGGAGGCTGGCAGAGAATTTGGGTCCTCCCCAGGTGTTTGGGGGAAAACTGAGGCACCCCCACATGTTTTGGGGTCTACAGAGTGCCACCCCCACTGTTTTTAGACATATTGGGATTATTCCTCGAAATTTTAGGAGTCTATGACAAAAAATTCACATCCAAAGAGCTCCAGGGTGGGGGGAAATAAAGACACCTCCCCCCCGCAGTGTCCTGGGGAACTTTGGGGTGCCCCCTGCCATTCCAGGGGGGCTGTGTGACACTGCAGGCCCCCTTTGCAGTTCTGGGGATCCACATGGGGTCACAGCCCCTCCCCTGAGGCCATGGGAGATGAAGGCACTCCTGGGGGCTGGAAATTTCCTGGGCTGCAGGAAATGTAGAAACCCCCCCCACACCCATTTCTAAACCTCCAGAGAACTCCAAAACCCCACCCAAGGGCTGAGGGCTCAGCTGAAACCAGGGACCCCCCCCCCCATTCTGGGGGTGCTCCAGGGTGACACCCCCCTGTGACAGTGACCAGTTTGGGGACAAGCTCAGCACCACCCTGACAAACTGTGGACAATCCCTTGGGAAACTCCCACGTCTCTGGGGACCCCCCAGGTTTTGGGGCCCACCACCAGGTTTTGGGGCCCCCTCCCACCTTCCCAATGTTCCATGTCTTGATCTGCTGCAGTTCTGTCACCAGCTGCTCATCACTGCAGCCCTTCAGCTTCTCGATGAGGGCCCGGCAGTCGGCGGGCTGGGGGGCACAGAGAACTCAGCAACGTCCCCTCACAGCGTCCCCAAAATCCCCTGATGTCCTCAGACCCCCCCAATTCCTTTCATAATGTCCCCACCCCTAAACATCTCTCTCTCCTGCTCTTTGCTGTCCTCCCAACACCCTCCTGATGTCCCCAAGCCCATCTCTGAGTGTCCCCAAGCCCTCCCCGAGTGTCCCCAAGCCCTCACCGCCTCCGTGGGGGTTTTCTTCAGTTTCGTCCGATCCACTTTCATTTTGGGGGTTCCGGTCCTCGTGCTCCGCCTGCGGCCACACGTGGGGGGGGGGAGGGGAGGTGTCACACCTGGGCCACCCCCCCAGCGGGTCAAACTCCGCCCCCCGCCTGTCTCGACAGGGCCCAGCTGTCCCGACAGAGGCCCCGTGTCCCGACAGAGCCCCGGGACGTGATCCCCCCCGCCGCGGGCCAAACCCCGCCGCCCCGCGGTGTCCCGTGTCCCGACACAGCCCGGCTGTCCCGACAGAGCCCCGCTGTCCCGACAGGGCCTCGCTGTCCCGACAGGCGCCGCGGCGGCCGCGGCCGGATGACGTCGCGGCACCGGCTGAACAATGAATGTGCAAAACCCCGCCGTGCCCGGGGGGGTCGCCGGGAGCCCCCCCCCCAAAAACCGCACTGCCCCCCCACGCCAATTAACCCCGCGGGGGGGGTGACGAGGGGCTATAATTAAGGGCTATAATTACGGGTGGTAATTAGGGGCTGAGGCTGCCGCGTGCCGGGGTTCCTCCACCCCCCGGTGCCCCCCCCCGCCCCCGCCGGCCCGGCCGGTTCGGTGACAGTGACGCATCACTTTGGGGGGGCCGTTTTTGGGGTGTCCCCCCTCAGGGGAAGGCGTCAAAAATAAGCCTGAAGCTCCCAGCCCGTTTTCCCCCCAAAGAAACCTTCCCGATGCGAGACCCCCCCCCAGAATTCTCTCGTACCGCCCCCCCGGGAGGTTCTGAAGCCGCCCCCCGCCCCGGTTCCAACGGGGGGAGCCCTTACCGGGGATCACTCCCAGTCCATCCTCAGCCCGGCCCGGTCGCTGCGAGGGGGAGGGAGCCGGGAGCTGCCGGGGGGGGAATTGGGGAGGGGGGTGTGAAATACTGGGGGGTTTGGGGGGGTCCCGTGTGAGCGGCTGAATGATGGGGGGGGGGGCTGGGCTGATCCCAAAAAGGGATCCCCCAAACCGCAGTGTGAGGGAGCTTAAGGGTGGGAAGTGACAGCCCAAAATCGACGTAAAATGTGAAAAAAAATACAAATAGAAAAAAAGTGCTGGGGAGGCGACGAGAAGACCCCCCCCCCCCAAATCCTAAAGGATCTGAAGGAGGGGGGGTCCTAAATCCGGGGGAGCTGCAGGAAGCACGGCCTAGAGGATGGGGAAGGGGGGGCACTCTAAAGGGGTCCCCCAAATGTCGGGAAAACAAACAGGGGGACCCTGAGTGATGGGAGGGGACTGCGGGGCAGTGGAAATGACGCTGGGGTTCCTAAATAATGAAAACCACAGAAAGTACCCCTAAAACACAGGGGAACCCTAAAGACGTGAGAAAGCTAAATTGAGGTGGGGGAGCGGCCAAACACCCAAAAGCTCAGGGGATAGCGCCCAAATCCCCGCAAGGAGGGCCCCTAAAGGGGAGGCCGCGGAGGCCGGGAGAAGGGGGGCCGTGAGAGAAGGAAAGGAGCCCCCAAATCACGGGAGGCCGCCGGGGAGTGGGGGGGCGGTGGGAGGGGGGGGGGCGGGCCCCTCATGACGGAGCCAGGCGCCAATTTTCCCACGCCGCGGGCCCCGCAGGAGCACCGGGCCGAGCCCCCCGCCCCGCCGGCCCCGGTACCTTGAGCGAGCGGGGAGAGCAGGGGGGGGTCAGAGCCCGGCCCGGGCCCGTCCCGCCGCTGCCGCCGCCGCCATCTTACACTGAGCCCCGGCCGCGGCCCGAGATCCCGCGAGAGCCGCCGCAAGTCCCGCGAGAGCGGCAGGCGGGACGGGAGGAGGCGGTGCCGCGGCGAGAGCGGGGGGCGGGGCAACGCCGCGGGAAGCCAATGGGAACGCGAGAGGCGCGGCGGCCAGGTCTCGCGAGAGCGCGCCTAGCGGTGGGGCGGGAGTATGGGGAAGCCTCGCGAGATTTCGTGAGTATGGGGGAGGGGAGGCGGTCCCTCACGGATCCCGCCTCATACCGGGAGGAGGGGGGAGCTGACGGTGAAGGGGGGGAAGGCCCTGACCGCCACAGAGCGGCTCAAACCCCCCCCCCGGCTCCCCTCGCAGGCCGCGGGCCCCACGCCGTTCCCCTCAAGCACCGGCACTCACCGGCACGCTGATGAGAGCGAGATCTCGCGAGGCACAGGCGGCAGCGCGGCCCCGAAGCCTCGCGAGAGGCGCGCGGAAAGAGAGAGAGAAGCGAGAGCGACAACGGGAGAGCGGCCCCGCCGCGGGTGGGGGAGGGCGGGCGGGGGGAGCGCGGCCGCTGCCTCAGCGGCGGGAACGGCGGCGGCGCGCGCGGCTCTCGCGAGAGCGCCGGCTGAGTGCGGCTCCAAATCTCGCGAGATCGGAGATCGCCCTCCTCTACCAAAGGACAAGATCTCGGGAGAGCGCTGCCTGAGGGAAGCGCGAAGTCTCGCGAGAGCTGCCTGGCGGCGCGCGCTAAAGGGGGGTCACGTGACCCTGCCCGGGGCATTTTTCACCAATTCCGATTTTTTTTTTCCTTTTTTATTCTACAAATACAAAAGGAGGGGGGCGGGGCCGCGGCCTCCGGACACGCCTACAAAACAGGGGCAACCAATGGGAAGCGGCCCCGACCCGTCAATCAACCTGAAGACACTTAAAGGAGGGGCAAAAAAAAACAGCAGGGACCAATCAAAGATGGCTCCGCCCATTCCGCAGCTGTGGGGCGGGGCTTGTCCAATCGCCTGAGCTCCTGGAGGCGGGAAATGCGAAAGCCCCGCCCTTAGCCTATCCACAGCCAATGGGAAGGTGGGAACCGTGGTGGGCAGAGCCAGGATGGAGCTCCACCCTTTCGTGGGCGTGGTCTGTATCTATGTGGGCGTGGATTATTATAGCCACACCCGTGTTTTACCCTACATTACCGATGGACGTGGCTTGGGCTGTGATGGGGCGTGGTCTCATCAGAATCCACATTATGGGCGTGGCCTCAGAGGGGTCAGGTGGGGCCACACCCGAACGGGCAGGGCCTAAATCGAGCCACGCCTTCATAGCGAACACATTGTTCTGACAGGTGTGGTTCCATCAAGCCCCGCCCCTTTTCCACAGCAGCCCCACCCAGAGTTCATTGTTCAGCCTGCAGTGGGCGGAGCCTGGCAGGGCGTGGCCGGCCCCGCCCTCAGAGCAGCAATTTCCCGTTGCGGTGGATTTTGAGGATCCGGCCCAGGCGCTGCTTGGCTGTGGCCAAACCCTTCCGGGGGCGCTTCCCTGTGGGCGGGGTCAGGAATGTCACTGGGATTGGGGGGACAGAGCACCCCGAGACCCCCCAAACCCAGCCCAGAACACCCCAGACCCCTGAAACCGCCCCAGAACCCCCTGAAACTACTCCAAACCCCCCTCAAAACCCCTCAGACCCCTCCCAAAACCCCCCTAGAGCACCGAGACCCCCCGACAGTCAGCCCAGAATGCCCTAAAATATCCCTAGACCCAAAGAAACCCCTCCAACCCCTCCCAAAACCTCTCAAACCAACCCCAACCCCCTCAACTCACCCTGAACACCCCCAAAATCCCCTCAGA
>JANIJU010000027.1:45946-63954 GCA_025504685.1 Leucosticte australis
GGGGGGGGGGAGGGGCAGAGGTGACACCCCCCGATCCCCCCCTCCCAGCTGACCTGGAGCAGGAGGAGGTGGAGGATTTCCTGGCCGAGGTGATGGACAACGAGTTCGACACGGTGGTGGAGGACGGCAGCCTGCAGCAGGTGGGCTCCCAGTACGGACCAGTATGGAGCGGTGTGCTCCCAGCAGCCGGCCAGCCTCCCCCCAGCACTCCCAGTACAGCCCAGTTTGTCCTCGGGCTGCTCTCAGCATCTTTTAGTGGCCTTTGTCCCTTCCTGGTACCCTTGGTCTTTTCCCAGGTGCTCCCAGTAGCTCCCAGTACAAACCAGTATGGACAGGGATGTTCCCAGTAGCCACTCCCAGTCCATCCCCAGGCTGTTACCACCATCCTTCGGTGCTGCCAGAGCCTCCCAGTACAGACCAGTGTGTTCTTTGTGTTCTTTTACTTCCTCCCAGTCCATCCCAGTCCCACACATCACCCCTTAGCACCCCCCAGACCCATCCCAGTTCATCCCAGTCCCTCCCCAGTGGTTCCCAGTCCCCTCCCAGTAGTTCCCAGTCCATCCCAGTGTCCCCCTGCAGGTCAGCCGGGAGCTGGTGACCCTTTTTGCCCGGGCACGAGGGGGGGACGTTGGGGGGGTGGGGGCGGCTCTGGGGGCTCTGGCCCGGCGTGGCCCCGCCCTGGCCGCCGCCCTGGCCACCGCCCGCCCGGGGGGAGACCCCCAGAGCCCCCCCGGGACCCCCCCCACAGCCCCCCGCAGCCTCCCGGAGCGAGGGGAGGAGGAGGAAGAGGAGGAGAGCAGCGAGGAAGAGGAGGAGGTGAGGGGTGACATCATTGGGATGATGTCATGGGAACTGATGATGTCATTGCTTGGGAGCCAATTGGATTGGGAGGGTGCTGATGATATCATCAAAAGGGGTGGGGAATGTGGTGATGATGTCATGGGGTATAACCCTGAGGGGGAATACTGATGATGTAATTAAATTGGGGGGGATGACTCCTCAGGACCCCCAAGTGAGGAGGGGCAAGGGGTGATGATGTAATTCCTGATGATGTCATTCAGTCCTGATGATGTCATTAAGTGAGGGGAAACAGGGATGAGGGTGGGGCAGTGATGGTGTCACCAAATTTAGGGAGAGGGACCCCAGGACCCCTGTGATGGAAGGGAAGGGGCACTGATGATGTCACTGAGGGGGGGTGCGTGACACTGATGACATCACGGGGGGGGGGTGTCATACTGATGACGTCATTGTCGCTCCCAGGCCATGGAGTGCGGGACACCCCCACCCCCCTCGGACGGCTGGACCGTGGTGCAGCGGCGGCGGCGGCGATGATGGGGGGAGGGGTGTCCGGTGTGTCCCCCCCCCCAGCTTGGGGGACACCCCTCCCCCACCCTGCTCCCCAAACTGGGGGGGAATAAAGGCCCCCTCCCCCATGGGGGTGTGGGAAGAGGAGTCGTGTGATTATTGGAGGGAGAGGCCGCTTAGAGAGCCCCTGGCCCCTCTGCGGGCCCCCCTGCGACCCCAGCGATCCCTTCCAGTATAACCCAGCCCCTCCCAGTATAACCCGGTCCCTCCCAGTGCCCTCGCCCAGTCCCGCCCATCATTGCGGCCGCTCTGAGGGCCCCACAGCAGTGAGGGGCGTGGCTTTCTCAGCGCGCGTTGTGATTAGCTGCACTTTGCACCAGTGGGACCACCCTTCGCCCTTCTCACGCGGTGATTTGTTGGCGCGAGTGGAGGCGAGCGGCGATTGGTCAGCTAGACTTAAACTGGGTGGGTGCGGGCGGTGATTGGCCTCCGCCGCTCGGGTGGGCGGAGCGAGGCGGGAGAGCGGGAAGACGCGGAGGCGATGGCGGCGCGGCTGGAGCGCGCGAGGGGGTGAGCGCGCGACCCCCCCCCCCCCACCTCTCCCCAAGGCGGGAACCCCTGAGGGCTGCCCGGCCGCCATCTTGGGTCGGGGGCGGCCCCCACCACCCTGCGGGAGCCTCGGGGGGTTCACCGGGTGCCATTGGGGTCCCTGGGGTCACCTCCTCACCCTCTTTGGGGTCGCTGAAGGGTGACCGGGTCCTTACGGACTCTTTGGGGTGACGCCCAGCCCCGTACCGGGCTCTGCGGTGTGTCCGTGCCCTCACGTATCCTGAGGGCTCTGGGGAAGGGGGGAGAGGTCGCCGAGGGGTCTCCTCATCCCCACGGGGGTCCCCGGGACCCCACGCGTGTCCGAGGAGGGGACCTAGTTGTCTCCATGTCCCCACTCGTGTTACTGTGGGGTATCGGGGGGATCTTCTCGTTCCTGGAGGGGTCTGGGGGCTGTCCCCCCCATCCCCACCCGTGTCCCCACGCGTGTCCCCAGGGCGCTGGCAGCACTCGAGGCTGCCCTGGCCGAGGAGGAGGAGGAGGGTGATGTCCCCACCCGGGTCCTGGTGGAACATCAAATGGTGAGACTCCAAAACTGCCCCACACCTCAGAATAGACCTGCAGCACCCACATATGCTCCACAGCTGTCCCTGGCCTCCACATTTGCCCCACAACACCCCCACATCTGTCCTAAAGTTACTTCTGAGCCCCCTAAGTTTCTCACAGCCACCCTACCTAACCTTGATTCTTTTCGTGACTCCCACATTTATCCCCTAAATCTTCTCAACTGCCCTATTTTCTGTCATTCTCTCTGCCCCCTTGTTTTCCTCAAAAAATTCTTCTTTGTCCCCCCAGTTCTCCTCTCCGCACCCCATTTTTCCCCTACACCTCTAACACCTGCTCCATGATGTCCCCCAAACCCCTTGGCACCCCAAATCTCCTCTGACACCCCAAACCTGCCCCCCAGGACACCCGGCGGAAGCAGAAGCTGCTCCTGTCCCAGCTCCGGGTGCTGAAGCTGCTCCTGGGGGTCATCGAGAACCCGGGGCTGCCCCCGGCCCCCACCAACCTGCGTGAGCCCCCAAACCGAACCCCAAAATCCCCTGAGCCCCTACACTGAACCCAGAGCTGCCCTCAGCCTGCATGAGCCCCCCAAACTCCTGGGTTGACCCTGAACCCCAAAACCCCTTGACCCACCTTGTCCCCTTTGGGGGTTCCTGGGTCCAGTTTGGGAGCTCCTGGGACCCCTTTGGGAGGGATTGGTGATTCCCAGGTCCCTTTTGGGGGGGCTGATGTGGGGCTCCCCCCAGGTGAGGCGGCGGCACAGGCTCGGGGGCGTTGGCGGGAGCTGAAGGCGAAGTATGGGGGGGCTCTGGGGGCCCTGGAGGAGGCCGTGCCCTCCGCCCTGGCCCAGCTGCACCGGGGCCAGCAGCTGCTGCAGCGAGGGAAAGCAGCCCTGGGAGCATGGCTGGAACAGGTACGGGGGTCCCAGGGGGACTGGGGGTGCAATGTGGGTCTGGGGGCTCCTTTGGGGGTTGGGGGCACAATGTGGGTCTTGGGGGTCCCATGGGTGCTGTCTCTCCCTCCCTCCCTCCCCCCCAGCAAGAAGAGCTGAAGGTGAAGGTGCGCGAGGCCACGGAGAGACGGGACCAGGTGAGACTGGGGATCACTCTTTGGGGTCCCCCTGCCCTGTGGTGGCTCCTGGTGGGTCCCACTTACTTTGGGGTGCCCTTGCCCATGGTGGGATATATTCTGGGATTCCTTCTCACTTTGGGTCTTAGCTTTTTCTCCCCAAATTTGGGGTCTTTTCCCCTCCTAATTGGAGCTTGTCTCCCCCAATTTGGGGTCTCCTTCCCCCTAAATTTGGGGTCCCGTTCTCCCCTAGTCGAGATATTTTTCCCCCCAAATGTGGGGTCTCTTTCCCCTCTAATTTGGGGTCTTTTCTCCCCAATTTGGGGTCTCTTTCTCCCCGCAGCTGCTCCGGCGGGTTCAGGAGCGGCGCCTGCAGCGGCTCGGCCGGCAGGAGGCGCTGCAGGGACTGCGGGAGACAGCGGCCAGGTGAGGGGACTGGGGAGGGGGGGGACAGGTGAGGGCAGGACAGGTGAGGGGGTCATGGGGGGGCACAGGTGAGGAGGGTGAGGTGTGGAGGTGGGAGCCCTGGGATTTTGGGGGGTGGTCCAAGGGTCCTGAGAGGGACCCAGGAATTTGGGGGGAGCTCCAATGTGGGGGAGAGCCCTGGAAGGGACCCAGTGGGGGTCCAGGTGTCCAGGTGGAGCCCCTGGGATAGTGGGGAATTTTAGGGGGGTGGTCGTGTCACCTCCACCCACGACTGTCATTTCCTTCAGGGTGGGGGCCTCATGCAACCTGTACCAGACCCTGGCAGGGGTCCAGATGCTGCCCCCCTCCCCAGGGACCCCCAAGCTGGAGATGGAGCTGGAGCTGGGACCCCCTCCTGGCTCCTCCCATTCCCTGCCCCCCCTTCGCCTGTCCCTCACCCCCAGCGGGGGGGTCCAGCTGCAGGTGAGTGGCTTAGGGGGGTTTTGGGGGGCTGGGGGGGGGGAATTGGGGGCTGAGGGGGGCACTGGGAGGGCTTGAGGGGGATTTATGGGAGCACTTGGAGAGCTGTGACAGGGGGGGAAGTTTTGGGGGTCAGGAGGTCTGTGGGGATGCACTTGGGGGTCGGAGACTGATCTGGGGGGTTCTGGGTGGTTTTGGGGTCTCACCACCTCCTCCTTTTCCCCCCAGGAACCCGCCCTGGGGCTGCCCCCTCCCCTGGGCCCGGGGCTGCTGGAGATGCAGCTGCGCTGCTGGGAGAGCTGGAGCCTCTGGGCTGAGGTGACACACCTGAGGAACAGGTGAGGGGGGCTGGGGGGCAGTTAGGGGGGGTCTTTGGGGTAGGTGTGAAGGGTCTAAGGGGTAACTGGGAGGGGTAGGTGCATTTGGGAGGTTAATTGGGGGGGCTGTGGGAGAGGTTGGGGGGTGTTTGTAGGGGTTGGGGGGGTTTGGGGCGGTTCTGGGGGGCTTTGGGGTAATTGCCAGGGTGGGGGGTTGATTGGGGGGGCTGGGGGTTAATTGGGGGCTCACCCCAACCCCCTGGTGATCCCCCAGGTTCGCCTTGGACTGGCAGCCAGAGTTGGGGCTCCTGCAAGTCCTGGGGGGCCCCCGGGGCGCCCAGACCCTCTGGACGCTGCAGCTGGAGCCAGGGTACCCCAAGAGTGGGGGGGTGCGACTGCTGCCCCCTCCAAAGGGGGCCCCCCCCATCCCTGTGAGTCCTTTGGGGGTGTCTTAGGGGTGTTTGGGTGTCCCTCAGAGGGGATTAGGGGTCTGTGGGACAGGTTTAGGGGTCCAGGGGCAATTTGAGGGTCCTGGTGGAGCACCTGGGGGAGGCTTGAGGGCAATTTTGGGGTTCTCAGCAGCACTGGGGAGTGCCTGGAGGTTGTTTTAGGGGTCCTGGGAGGGCACTTGGGGGTCACTGAGGGCAATTTTGGGGGGCCCAGACACACTGGGAGATCCTGGGGGTGGTTTGGGGGTCACTGAGGGCAATTTGGGGGGGGGGGGTTCCAGAGGCACTTGGGCATCCCAGGGATGGTTTTAGGGTTCCTGGTGGGTTTGGGGTGGCTCTCAAGGGGGCATGGGGGGGTCCTGGGAGTGACCCCCAAACCCCCTTTTCCTCCACAGGCACCCCCAGACCCCCCCACTCTGACACGGTGGCTGGAGCTGCTGGTTGGGGGGGTCCCTGAAAACGGGGGATCCCCCTCTATCCCCCCCCCATAAAAAACCCCACTGCACCCCAATAAACTCACAGCCAGCCCTTCTCCAGCTCTGTCTCACCCCAAAAAAACCCACTTCTGGGGGTTTGCAGGAGCAGCTTTATTGTGGGGAGGGGGCTCTGGGGGTCAGGGGTTTTGGGGTGCCGGGGGTCCCCCAGTCCGGGGGTCCCTACGGGGGGGGGTCGGCACCACGCCGCTTGGGCTGGTTGCGCTCGGGGTGCAGCAGGATCACGTAGACCTTGGGGGCGTAGAGGAGCCCCAGGGGCACCGAGGCCGACAGCGACATGGACACCGTCAGCGTGGCCGTCTGCACGTGCACCTGCACCCCAAAAACGGTACCCCAAAATCCCACTGACCCCAAAATCCCACTGACCCCCCCCCCAGATCCACTGATCCCCCCCAAACCCAGCCATTCCCCAACCCAACTGTCCCAAGGGCTCATGGACACCATCTGCATGTGCACCTGCACCCCAAAAACGGTACCCCAAAATCCCGCTGACCCCAAAAATGGGCATCCCCAAATCCCACTGATGCCCAAATCCCATTGATGGCTAAATTGCATTGACCCCAAAACAGGGACATCACCCCCAGGGGACCTCCAAATACCCCTAGGGACCCCCCAAATCCCCCTCCTCACCCTCTCTGCCAACTGGGCAGTGCCAAAGATAGACCCGAAGGCAAACCAGACCATGTGTGCCCGCAGTGACCCCCCAGATACCCCCAGGAGCCCCAAACCCCCCTCCCACCCTCTCTGCTGACTGGGTGGTGCCAAATAAGAGGGCCTAAAGACAAACCAGACCACGTGTGCCTCCAGTGATCCCCCAAATATCCCCAGAGACCCCCCAGACACCCCCAGGAGCCCCAAATCCCCCTCCTCACCCTCTCTGCCGACTGGGCGGCGCCGAAGAAGATGGGCCCGAAGGCGAGCCACACCACGCAGGTGGTGTACATGGCAAAGCCGATGGGCTTGGCCTCGTTGAAGGTCTCGGGGACGCCGCGCGCTTTGACGGCGTACACGGTGCAGGTGAGCATCAGCAGCAGGGCGTAGGCCAGGCAGGCCAGCGTGGCCCCCTCGGCCATGTCGCAGCGCAGGACCCCCCGCGCCGCCTCGGGGTCGGGGGTCCGGCCCATCTCGTAGTCGATGAGGGCGTGGGGTGGCCGGACCAGCAGCCAGGTGGCCGCGGCCACCAGCTGCAGCCCGCTGAGCGTGAAGGTGATGACCAGCTGCGAGGTGGGGCTGATGAAGCGTGGCGGTGTCACCGAGCGCTTCCCTGCGGGGTATGGTGAGTTACGGGGGGCTGCTGGCACCCCCAGAGCTCGCCTGGCCTCAAGAGTGGCGGGGTGGGGGGTACCCCACGTTCCTCAGCCTGATCTGGAGCCCCAAAACTTTGGGAGGCCCTGGAAGTCACCTCCCTTGGGGACGGGGATGGTCTCGGTGAGGAGCACAGGGTGGGGACCCTGTCCCACGTCCCTCATGCAGCCCCTCACCCCAGGCTCCCACCCCCCAGTGCCCCTCACCCCTGCCCAAAGCCCCCCACCCTGTCTTCCTACCCCACTGTGCCCCCATGCCCCTCACCCTGCTCAAAGATGTGGCAATGCAGTTGGTCTTGGTGAGAGCGTGATGTGGGTGAGACCCCAGCCCCTCCTGTTCCCCCCAGCCCCTCACCCTGCTCGAAGATGTAGGTTGGTCTTAGTGAGAGCATGGCACAGGTGAGACCCCAGCCCCAGCCCCTCACCCTGCTCGAAGATGCGGTAGATGCGGTTGGTCTTGGTCAGCAGTGCAGCATAGGTCAGGCTCATGCCCATGCCCAGGAAGAGTCGCCGCAGGGCGCAGACCCCCACGCCGGGCTCAGCCACCATGAGGAAGGTGATGGCGTAGACCAGGGCGATGCCGGCCAGCAGGACGTAGCTCAGCTCGCGCCCCGACGCTTTGACGATCGGCGTCTCGTGGTGCCGCACGAAGGTGGCCAGCACGAAGGCGGTGGCCATCAGCCCCAGCGTGGCCAGGGCCAGCGGCACGGCGGCGCAGGGGTCGCCCCAGCTCAGGCGCAGCACAGGTGTGGGGCGGCAGGCGGTGCGGTTGGGCGTGGGGCGCAGGTGAGGGGCGCAGGGCAGGCAGGTGAGCAGGTCGGCCCGGTACTGGTAGCCCCCGCAGAGCTCGCAGTGCCAGCAGCACGGAACCCCCTTCACCGGCTTCTTGCGCTCGCCGGGGCCGCACGGCAGGCTGCACACCGAGGGCGGCGGCGCCGACGAGTTGGAGCCCCAGGCCATGGCGTCCTCCTGGTGGGGGGATGGTCAGGGACACCCTAGGGACACCCCAAAGCTCCCCAGGGACACCTTGAACACCCTATGGACATCCCAACCCTTCATGGGCACCTCGTGGATCCCCCAAACCCTCCATGGACACCCTAAACAGCCAGTGGAAAACCCAAACACCCCCCATGGACACTCCAAACCTTCTCAGAGACCCCCCAAACACCACCCACGGGCGCCCCATGGTTCCCCCAAGCCCCCCATGGACACCTATCCAGGGGGAACAGGGCATCCCCCAGCCAGTACCCCCAGCTGGCCACTGGGATCCCCCTGGCCAACCCTGGGGGGCACCCCTGGGCTCTGGGGACCTCGGGGGTCCTGGACTCACCTGCAGGTGCAGCCCCTGCACCCACTGCCCCACAGCCCGGTAGGCCCCGGTGCCGTTGCCCCCCTGGAACTGGAAGATGTCGTAGCGTCCGGGGGCATCCCCATTCTCGTTGAAGGACACTGGTGTCCCCGCGCTGCCTGCGCACCAGTATGGACCAGTATAAACCAGTAACTACTGGTCTAGGTCAGGGACACCCCGTGCCACCCCACAGGAAATGTCAGTGACCCCCCCAGCCCTGGTGTGCCCCTGGTAGAGGGCAAACCAGTGATCCCAGTATGGTTACCAGTGCACCCATCCCCATCCCACTGCCCCACAGTGGCTCCCAGTACATCCCAGTATGGTCTCAAGTGCTCCCATGCCTCTCCCAGTTCCCCCCAGTACCTCCTAGTATGGTCTTCAGAGCCACCATCCCCTTCGGAGTGCCTCCCAGTATATCCCAATACCTCCCAGTAATTCCCAGTATGGTCTCCAGTGCCCCCAGCTCCCTCCCAGTGCCAGCCCAGTATATCCCAGTGTCTCTCACTAGTTCCCAATATGGTCTCCAGTGCCCTCCCCCATATCCCAGTAGGCTCCCAGTGCCCCCAGTACCGTTGAAGGCCACCCTGCGGATGTGGGTGAGCAGGCGGCGCCCGTCGGGGGGGTCCATGTGGGCACAGAGCCCCCCGCCCGGGCAGGCCTCGCCCAGCATCGAGTGCAGCCCGTGGGCCATGGCCAGCACGGCGTCGATGACGAACTGCACCTTCCCCTCCTGCTCGTAGGGCGAGTCCCGCCCGATGCGCTCCCGCCCTGGGGGACCCCAAATGAGCACCCTAAATCCTCCATCGGCACCCCAAACCAGCCACAGCACCCTGAACCTGCCATGGGCACCCCAAACCCACCAGGAGCACCCCAAACCTGCCACAGCACCCTAAACCTGCCATGGGCACCCCAAACCCATCATGGACACCCCAACTTCCCCTCCTTCTTGTAGGGTGAGTCCTGCCCAATGTGCTCCCAGCCTGGGGGTTTTGGGATCCCAAATGGGCACCCTAAATCCTGCATGGGCACCCCAAACCTGCCAGGGATACCCTAAACCCACCGTGGACACCGCACCTTCCCCTTCTGCTCATAGGGCGAGTCCTGCCTGATGTGCTCCCGCCCTGGAGACCCCAAATGGGCACCCTAAACCTGCCAGGGACACCCTAAACTTAACCTGTGGGGTCCCTGTGGGGCAGGGCACCGGTGGGGTCCTTATAGGATCTCTATGGGGTTCCTGTAGGGTCTCTGGGGCAGGGTCCCTATGGGGTGCCTATAGGTCAGGGTACTTTTGGGGTCCCTATGAGGTCCCCATGGGGCAGGGTACCTGTGCACTTGCGCACGGGTGTGCCGGGTGCCCCTGCGGGGTCTCCGTGGGGCGCGGTGCCGTGGGGCAGGCGGCAGTTGAAGTCGTCCTCCCAGAACTCGTGGAACCAGAGGTTGCGGCGGTTGTTCTCCAGAGAGCGCGACGTGAAGTACTCGTCAAAGCCTGGGGGGACACCGCGGGGTCAGGGGGACCCCACAGGGTCATAGGGACCCCACGGAATCCTGGTGTCCCATGAGCCCCCCAGAACCCCCCAAAACCTTCAGGTCTCTCCCCAAACCCCCTAAGAGCCCCTCTGGAGCCCCCAAACCCACCCCAGAGCCCCCCCAGAACACCTCCAGCAATCTCCATCTCCCCCAGTCCATCCTAGTTTGCCTCAGTCCCTCCCACTAACCCCCCAGTCCCTCCCACTAACCCCCCAGTCCTTCCCAGTGCCCCCAGTCCCTCCCAGTGCCCCCAGTGCTCACCGGGCACCGAGGCTCGTTTGGGCAGGATGGTGATGGCCCCATGTGCCGCATCCTCCAGGCCCTGCACCGGGGCCATCTTGGCCCCCCAGCTGTCCGAGCCCACCCAGGAGAAGTGGCCAGACAGGTTGGCCAGCGTGGCGGCCTCCAGCACCCGCCTGTGGGGAGAGGCAGGGCTACTGGGCAAGCTGGGAGGGACTGGGGGCCACTGGGGTGGACTCAGGGGGAGCGGGAGGTAACTGGGAGGGACTGGAATGGGTTGGGCAGCTACTGGGATGAACAATGGAGGCTACTGGGATGGACTGTGAAGGACTGGGAGGGGATGTGGATGGACTGAAAGGACTGGGAGGCCACTTGGTTGGACTGGGGAGCTACTGGGAGGGAACCTAACTGGACTGGGATGAACTGGGACGAACTCCAGCAGGCTGAGGAGTGCTGGAGAGGGACTGGGGCACACTGGTGTGCACTGGGGAGCACTGGTCTCACCGGATGTCATCCTCGTTGGCGAAGAGCACGACCCCACGCGCGGTTGATGTCTCCATCAGGCGCCCGATGACCTTGGCGAACTCCCCCGGCTTCGGCTCCCGCGGGATCTTGATGGACTGGGCGATGCACAGGCCCCCTGCCCCAGTACAGACCAGTATAAACCAGTACAGACTGGTATGGACCGGTGTGGATGGGTAACACCCTCCCTACCCAGGCCTCAGAACCTCCCCCTTTCCTGCAGAGTTCACCCTCCCAGCATGGCCCAGTGGCTCCCAGTATAACCCAGTGCCCAAATACAACCCAGTACAACCCAGTACAATGCAGTACAAACCAGTGTAACCTAGTACAACACAGTACAGCCCAGTATAACCCAGTATGTCCCAGTACAGCCCAGTACAGCCCACCGGCCTCGCGGGAGCTCTGCACGAAGGCCTCGACGCCGCTCTCGCCGTAGTTGCCCTCGGAGGCCAGCGTGCTGACGTAGCTCCAGCCCAGCGCCCGCACCACGGCCACCATGGCCTGCGCCTGGTACGAGTCCGGCGGCACCACCCGCGAGAAGAACTCGTAACGCCCGGGGTCCGACAGCTCGGGGGCCGTGGAGGCGTAGCTGATCTGGGGGATCTGGGGACACGGGGACGTGTCAGGGACTGGGGGACACTGGGGGTTTGAGGGCATCGTGGGGTCATGGGGAGGTTGGGGTGAGGCGCCATGGGGGGGTCAGTGTGGAGCTGTTGATGTAGGAGGGTCTGGGGGGACATTGGGGACATTAGGGGAGAGTGAGGGGACATGGGGGACAGAGGGGTGTGAGGGGACATGGGGGGCTCATCCCTAGGGCTGAGGACAAGGGGGACGTCAGGGACAAGCGGGGGGAGACCTGGGTGACACCCAGGGGACCTGGCACTGTGGGACCCCCCCCTTCCCTGTCCCTGTCCCTAATCCCCCCTAATCCCCCTGGGCCATTTGCTGCCATCCCAGGGGATTGTGGGTAACACCCGGGGAGGAGGGGGGGAAGGTTCTGGAAGGGACCTGGGAGGGTGGGGGGCAGAGGGGGACCAGGTGTCCAGGCTCCCCCTCACAGGGAGCGGACACCATGAGGACACTGTGGGGACAGTGCTGTCCCATGTCCTCTCAGGGTCTCTCAGCCAAAACACCCCCCACATTCCCGCAAATATCTCCAACACCCCCACAATGTCCCAAACACCCCCACAATGTCCCCAGACATCCTCAGTGACCACCAAGAGCTGCTGGACATTGGCCACCATGATGGACACAGAGCTGGCAGAGACACCAATACCCCTCCGTGTCCCCTGTGCTCCTCCATGTCCCCAGTGTCCCTCCACATCCCCAATGCCCCCAAATCCCTCCAACCCACCGCAAAGAGCCGCAGCACATTGGCCACCATGATGGACACGGAGCTGGCGGACGCCCCGATGACCCCGACCAGGCGCTCGGGCGGGGGCCGGCGCGGGGCTGACCCGTCGGGGCAGCTGCCCTCACCCCCCTCGGGGGGCAGGAGGCTGCGCACGAAGCTCAGCGCCTGCTCCAGGGCGTAGGTGTCCCTGGAGCAGGTGTCGAGGATGCGGGCGCCCAGTGTCAGGTTGGGCAGCACGCGCGGGTCGCCGTTGACGCGGTCCAGCGCGTACAGCATGGCCTCCAGCCGGTGGATGCCCTTCTCCTTCTTGACCGGCCCGCAGGGCACCCCGGCGGGGCCGCGGGCATGCACCGGGAACAGCCCCCCCAGAGTCAGGTCACCCTCCAGACGGATGGCGTGGGGCTGGGTGGGCGCCGGGGGGCAGCGGCATGGCAGGCACAGGGACAGCAGGGCCACCAGCAGGGCCACCAGCGGGGCAGGCATGGTGGGCTGGGGGCAGAGAGGGGGGTTAGGGGGTGATGGGGGGGCAGAGGTGGGTGCCAGGGGTGCGCAGGGGGATCTGTACCCACCCCAGAGGGAGGTTTGGGGGTCCCCAGCACCCCCCAGTTTGGGGTCTCGGTGCCCCCATCCCACTCACCTGGCCCGTGGGTGCTCCTGTCCCTGTGCAGCCGCTGGGGACTGGGGCCGCCCCCGTCCTGGCCCCCCCAAATCCCCCCCAATTCCCCCCCTCGGGGTCCCTCCAGATGCTGATGGGGAAGGGAGGGGGAGGGCTCCCCCCCCCCCACCCCGGCTTGGCCGAACTCCCGCAGCCCCCTGCCCCCCCCCCAATTAAACCAGATGTTAATTATTGGGGGGAGGGGGGTGAGGGGGATTAGGGATGCCCCCCCCGAACACATCCCCAGAGGGTCCCGTGGTGGGGCTGAGCCCCTCGGGGGGTTTGGGGGGGCCGGCAGGGCTCTAATCCCCCCCAGCTGTCGGATTATGGGGGGGGGGGATTATCCACTGCTCATCTGCAGCCAGGACCCCCCCCCAGCACCAGATGAGGGGGGAGGGGCTGAGGGGGACTCTGGGGGGGCTCTGGGGACCTGAGGGGACTCTGGGAGGGTGAGAGAGATCCTGGGGGGCTGTGGGGACATTTGGGGGGCTCTGGGGGCCATGGAGAGGGACGGGGGCGTGGGGGTGACCCAGGAAAGCTCTGAGGGGACAAGGAGGGGACACTGGGGGAGGGCGGGGGTCACCGGGTATGGGGGGGGTCAGTGGGTCCCGGGGATTGGGGGGGGTCGAGGGGGCCCTGAGCGGGCGGGGCCTTTCCCGCCAAAACTCCGCCTCAACCGTTCCCGCCCAAACCGCGGCGCGCGCTTCCCGCCGCCGCCAGGCAACGCCCCCACATTGATAGACCACCCTTAAGCGTGTAACCACGCCCCGTTACGTAAACCCCGCCCCCTAAAGCTAGGCCACGCTCCTCCGGGCTTTACGGCTTTTTCGCGATACTCCCGCCCCCTGCTAGCGGTGCTTTACGGCCGTGTTAGTGTTTTACGACCGCGGCCGGTCGCGTTGTGCGGGTGCGGGGCCGGGCGGCGATTTTGGGGGTCCCGGGGGGAATTCGGGGGTGCGGCAGAGCCTGGAGGGGGGTGGGGGGGCCCTGGAGGTGATGGCCTCCCTTTAATTCCCTCCTGCTCATCGCAGGGGCCATGGCCGGGACAGAGAGGGACCCGCACAGAAGGGGTGAGGAGGAGGAGGACGAAGAGGAAGAGGAGGAGGAAGAGGAAGAAAAGGAGGAGGAAGAAGAGGAAGAAAAGGAGAAGGAAGAGGAAGAAAAGGAGGAGGAAGAGAATGGTCCCGAGGACTCCCCCTCTGCCGAAGCCCCCTCCGACCCCCCCCCAAAGCCGGTGGTACCGGGGGTCCTTTATTTGTCCTTCCTCCCCCCGGGCTTCGGGCCCCGCCAGGCCCGGGCGCTGCTGCGGCCGCACGGGGAGCTGGGCAGGGTCTTCCTGCAGCCCCGCGGTGAGTCCGGAGGTCCTGGGGGGGGCTGGGGGGTGTTCCCACAGCCCCGGGGGCCAGAGGGTCCCTGGGGGAGTCAGGGTGCCCCGCGGAGCCCCAGCAATGGGGGAAGGGGGGGGGGTCCCCACAGACCCCCTCAGGTACAGAATTTGGGGGTCAGGGGGCCCCTCTGTGCCCCACTGACACCCCCGGAGCCACCCTTGGGTGGGGGGTTCAGCCCTCCCGGGGGGTCTCAGCCCCGTTTCTCAGCGCCCCATCCCCGTTCCCGCAGGAGGCTCCGTGCGGCGGCGGCGGCAGCGCCCGGGGGGGCCCCCGGCCGTGGCGTTCGACGAGGGCTGGGTGGAATTCCGGGACAAGCGAGCGGCCAAACGCGCGGCCAAAATCCTGCACGGGGCCCCCATGGCCCCCCGGCCCCGTAGCCCCTTCCGCCATCACTGCTGGAGCATCAAGGTGGGGCTCGGGGGGCTCCTGGGGAGGGGTCCTGGGGGGTCCTGGACGGTTTTCGGGGGGCTTGGATCCATTTTTGGGGCGTCTCAGATCTCGTTTTGGGGAGTCTCAGACCTTTAGGGGAGGGGGGGCACCTGTGGGTTCCTGGGTAATTGGGACACTTTATGGGTGAGGGGTTGGGGTAGCCCTGGGTCCCTTTTTGGGGATCCCAGATTTGTATGGAGCACCTGGGTCCCTTTTCTGGGGGGTCTCGGATGGTTTTGGCCCACTGGGGGGTCCCCAGCACGGGGGGAGGGGCAGTCGGTGGGGAGGGGCTTGGCTGTGTTGAGGGACCCCTCCCACACACCTGGGCCAGCGGGGGGGGTGAGGTTTGAGCCCCCCAAAACCTTATTGGGGGGCGGTCTGAGGTTGTTTGGAGGGGTCCCCTGACCTGTGCCCACCCCCCCCAGTACCTGCCCGGGTTCCGGTGGCCTCACCTGAGCGAGCGGCTCAGCTACGAGCGCCAGGTGCGGGCGCAGCGCCTGCGGGCCGAGGTGGCCCAGGCCAAGCGGGAGGGGGGGTTCTACGCCCGCCACGCCTCCAAAGACCCCCCCAAAACCTCCGGAGACCCCGCAGCCCCTCCCCCGACCTGGGGCTTCACCCAGAGACCGACCGAGGAGGAGATCTGGCGGCGCAAAGCTCGGCCCCCCCCCAGCTGCACCCCCCCAGTCGCTGCTGGAGAAGGTGTTTGGGACGGGCAGGTGAGACCCTCCCTCAAAGCTGGGGGGCTCCAGGTGTGTGGGAATGGCCCTTGGCACGCCAGGGCCCCCTCCGGACACCGATCCCTGTCTCAAGGACCAACAAATGTTTTATTTTTCTCCTTAAAACTTTTATTACTTTTAACAAAAATAATTCCTCGCGGTCTCTTTAAATTCTGCCGAGGGGGCGGGGCCAAGGGGAGGGGGCGGGGTTATGGCTTCGGCGCGAAACTCCCTGAAGGCAGCGCGGGGGGCGGGGAGTGTTGGAGGGGGTGGCTTAAGCAGCTCGGGCCACGCCCCTTTACCATAAAAGGACGTGGCCTAAAGAAGCAACAGCAGGTGAAAGGTGCGCGTAGGCGGGGCCTGATCAGAGGGGCGGGGATGGAGAAAACCACGCCCCTCACCTCGCCTTAACAGGTCATTTAAATCTCTACGGGGGGGCAGGGAGGGTAGGGCTCTTAAAGGGGCCGCGCCCCCATTTCGGGGGGCGGTTCCAGTGTCAAAAATAGAAGCTCTGGGGGGTGGGGCCCCAGTATGGCACTGGGGAAATGGGAGAACGAACAAACTCGGGGCCCCATAAACCTGATGTCCCCATAAACCTGGGGGGTGGGGGGCAAGTCCCCCCAAAAATGGGTGCTGAGGGCACCCCAATATCCCTGGGAAACCAAACGGGGGGAGTGGTACCAAACTGGGGACTCCCCCCCTCAAAATGCCACTATAGGGGTCCCTCAGCCTTGCTGTGTCACTGGGGGAGGGGCAACCTGACATGGGGGAGGGGGGGGTGTCCCCAAAATTGGGGTGTCACCCTGGGGTCCCCCTGGATCCCCACAGTGGGGTTCTGGAGCCCCCAAACCTGGGGGGCACCCTAGAACCTCCCAGTGACTCTCTGGGGGTCCTGGGGTGCCAGTCCCACCCTGGGGACCCGCAGTGCCCCTCCCCCACTCACCCAAGGCTCCATCCCCAAAATCCCACTCCCCAAAGGTGCAACACCCCATCCCTCCTCCCCACCCCCAACTCCCCTAATTTTAGTTCCCCCCCCTCACTTTTAGGTCCCTCATTTTCCTCTCCTCCTCCCATTTTTATTCTCCCCCATTTCCTCCACCCCAATTCCAGTTCAACCATCACTTCCCAACCCCCCTAAATTTTGATTTCTTTCCCATTTCCCTTCCCCTTCCCCTCACATCCCCCTCCCCACATTTTTCACTCCCATCCCCCCCATCCCTCCCTTTCCATTTGCTCCCCCCACCCCAATCCCCTCCTCCCCAAATCCCCCCCACCCCCTTTTCCCTCAATGCCCCTCCCCCGCCAGCATCTGGCAGGGCCGGCAGCACCTCCCCCCCCTCACCAGGACATGGCAGCGGGGGGCGGGGGGCCGGGCCGGGGGTCCCGGGCAGGGCCCGTAGGCCTCGAGATCGCAGAGCAGCTCCACCAGGTCCAGCACGGAGCGCAGGGGGGGGCGCCGGGCCAGCACCTCGTGCCCGGGGGGCACCGGGCGGCCGCGGGCCACCAGGACCCGGAAAGCCAAGCCCGGGTTGAGCAGCACGGCGGCCGCGGCCATGGAGGAGCGGGGGCAGCGCTGCACGAGGCGCAGCCCCCGCGCCGGGCACGGCCCGGGACCACCGTCAGCCCCCACGACCCCCCAGTGAGCCGGGAGGGGGATCTCGGCCAGTTCCTCCAGGAAGGAGCCGGGCCAGAGCTGGGGAGCGGGGGGCAGCGGGAAGGGCTGTGGGGGAGAAGGGGTTAACGGGGTGGGGGGAATGCTTAGAGCCCCCCAAGAACCCACCCAGCCAGCCCCTTCTGAACCCCCCTGCTTTGAGACCTCCCTAAAAAACACAGGGTCATCCCCAGATCCCCTTCCTCAACTCACCAAGTCTCCAAAAACCTCCCAAAAATTCCTTCCCCCACTCACCGGGACCCCAAACTCCCTAAGGTTCCCATTTCTCAGACCCCCTCCCCCCCCACCCCCAAATCCCTTCTAAAGCCACCCTAGGACACCCCCAACCCCTTCCCAAGACTCCTCAACCCATCAAAAGCCCCCCCAGGACCCCCCAAAATTCCTCAGGACCCTCCCCAAATCCTCTGATCCCTCCTCTTCCTCACCACTCGGCTGCCGCCCTCCTCTTCCTCTTCTTCCTCCTCCTCCTCCTCACTCTCATCCAGCACAACCAGCTGGGCAGGGGGGGGCTGGGGAGGCACCTGGGGGTGAAGGCAGAGGCTCAGGACCCCCCAAACCCCAGGGACCCCCCTAAACCCCAGGGTTCGCCCCCTTACCGGCACCAGGGACGCGCTGGGCTGGGGCTGCTCCTGCTTCACGCGGGGGGTGGCGGCGATCAGGACCCCCAAATCCCCCGGGGGGGGCTGGAAAAGAGGGGGGGCAGGGGCGTTATGGGGGTCCCAGGCACCCCGAGGAGCCTCAGGGGGTGTTTGGAGTCCCACTCACCCTTTGGGGAGCGACGCTGGGCTCCGGGGGGGCCCCTTTGAGGCGGGGGGCCGAGGCGATGAGGAGCCCCAGGCGAGGGTCCTGGGGGGCAGGGGGGGTCACGGGGGGGGTCCCAGGTGTCCAGGGAGGGTCCCAGGCAGCCGGGGGGTCTCACCTCGAGGCGGGGGAGGGGTCCTGTTTCCTCCTTGATGGGGCAGAGGCACAGGGGGGGGGCCCGGGAGGGGCCTGGAACCGTTCTCAGCCCCCTCCAGCGGCTCCTCCTTCTCCTGTGGGCGAGGGGCAGGTCAGGGCAGCCAGGTGAGACCCCCCCCAAATCCTCCCCGGGTATCCAGGCCGGACCCCCCACCCCTGAAAAAGGGACCCACGTGTCTGCAGAGGACCCCCCCACCTCATCCCCCGTGGGGAAACTGAGGCACACACAAGCCCTGGGGTCACGGAGGGGACCGAGGCAGCCGGGGGT
>JANIJU010000027.1:97812-110665 GCA_025504685.1 Leucosticte australis
GGGACATGTAGGGACAGAGCATGAGGTGGCCCACAGGGTTGGGGACACATGGGGACGCAGCAGGAGGTGCCCTGTGCGGTTAGGGACACACGGGGACATTGAGGACATGCAGACGACTTGAAGGAACAATCAGGAAGCGTGTGAGGACACCAGGGGACACCGAAGGGACACATGGGGACACTTAGGGTGGCCCAGGAGGGCTGGAGACATGCGGGTGGGAAAGGTGACACTTGGTAAATTAATGGAAGGAAATTTGGTGACATTTGAGGAACAGGTGACAACTCAAGAGACTCATGGATGATAGAGAACATGGGGGGGGACAGTGGGGACATGGGGACATTGGGGACACTGACCACAAAGTACTTCTGGGCACCCAGCTTGGCCTGCAGGTCGGCCCCGAACACGGCGATCTGCCCGTCGTAGCGGCTGTTGCGCTGGGGACGTGACACCAGCGTCACCTGGCTGTGTCACCTGCCAGGGGACACCCCCGGGGCTGCAGAGCCACCATGGGGACGCAAAGGTGACAGCAGCCACAGCTGTGTCCTCACGGAATGACCACCCATGGGTGCTGGGTGGCCACCACCTGCTGTCCCCAATGGGGTGACCAACGGGAATCCCCTAAGCGACGTCCTCTAAGCGATGACACCCCAAAGTGACACCACCCAGGGATGTCCCCCAGCCCCCCAGGTGTCCCCCAGCCCCCCCAGGTGTCCCCGTGTCCCCTCACCGGCCGGCACTGCTCCTCGGTGAGCAGCGTGTCGCGGTTCTCCTCGGGCAGACACTCGAGCGCGTCGAAGTAAAGCCACTGCGTGATGGGCGTGAACTTCCCCGACACGGCCTGGGGACAGGGACAGCCCAGGGACAGTCAGGGACAATTTGGGACAGGGACAACCCAAGGACATATCAGAGAGGGGGACAGCCCAGGGACAGGGAAATCCTGGGGGACACATCAGGGACATCCCAAGGGATGGATCAGGGACATCTGAGGACACATCAGGGAGAGGACGCTGGGAGACACGTTGGGGACATCCCAGGGGACGCGTCAGGGACAGGGCTGGGACGCTGGTGGACTTGTCAGGGACAGGAACCTGGAAATGTGTCAAAAACAGGGACAAGGACCAGGGGGACACATCAGGGACAGGACAAGGACAAGGCAGTGACCCTGGGGGAAACCCAGCAAACACCTCAGAGACACTGCGGTGACCCCAGAGGACACAGGGGACACCAGGGGACACAGACACCGAGTCTGGCACCCCAGGCAGGGCCAACTGAGTGGCTCCAGCTGTGACACACGGGGACAGCGGCCCCAGGTGGCCTTGGGGACATGGGGACACGGTACCTTCATGACCTCCTGCGCGGCCAGGCCGCCGATGAAGGCGTTGACCGGGGCCAGGTCGCCGGTGGCCTGGAAGGCCAATTCCCGCACCAGCTCCTCGTCCAGCTCGGCCCCCGCGGCCACCTCCTTGGTCAGGGCCACCACCTCGGCCGCGTCACCCTGCCGGGGACAGGGATGGGGACACGGTGCTGGGAACAGTGCTGGGGACAGCAGGGAGGGGCCACAAGCAGGGCTTGGTGGCCTCCATGGCCTCAGTGGGGCTACAGTGTCCCCAAAGGCCACTCCGCAGTCTGTGACACCCCCAAATGATGTCACCAACGTCCCCAAAAGACAGGGGGACCGTGGTGGGTGTCCCTGTTGGTGCAGGACCCAGTGGCTCCATGTCTTCAATGCCCCAAGCACCCCCAACCCCTCTGATGTCCCCAAATTCTGGTGGGACCCTGGTGACCTCCATGTCCCCAACACCCTCAATGTCCCCAGCATCACCAGCTGGTGACATGGCCCTGGGGGAGGCCACTATGGGGCAGGTCACAGTGACCTCCAGGTCCCCAACACCCTCAATATCACTGGTGTCACCAGCTGGTGACAGGGCCCCAGGGACACTGTGTTGGGGCAGGTCAGGGTGGCCTTCATGTCCCCAGTGTCCCCACACCCTACTGTCCCCCCGGTGTCCCCACCTGGTGGCGGGGCCGCGGGGCGCGGCCGTGCTGCCGCAGGAAGCGGTGCAGGCCCTGCCACGCCCAGTGCAGCATCGAGGGTCTCTCGGCCTTCCCGAAATCCGTCACCATCATCTCGGGCTCGGCCAGCGCCTCCCGCAACCGTTTCTGGGGAAAACACACCAGTGTAAACCACTATAAACCAGTAGAGCCCAGTATAAACCCCTAGAGCCCAGCACAACCCAGTATAAACCAGTATAGCCCAGTATAAACCAGTGCAGCCCTGTATAACCCAGTACAAACCAGCATAGCCCAGTATAGCCCAATATAATCCAGTATAACCCAATACAGCCCAGTATAATCCAGTACAGCCCAGTATAACCCAGTAGAGCTCCCTATAACCCTGTACAGCCCAGTATAACCCAGTATACACCAGTATAACCCAATACAATCCAGTACAACCCAGTACAGCTCAGTATAGCCCAGTATAACCCACCAGCCCCCAAGTCCCTCCCAGTGCCTCCCAGTGCTCCCAGTGCCACTCACGAAGTGGATGTGCTTGGGCATCTTGACCTGGGTGACGATGCCACCCCGCACGTAGTCCCCATAGCCGCTGGTGTCCCCGATGCTGAACGTGTACGGCCCTGGGGACACCCCGAAAAGAGATCCAGGTGACTGGGGCACCCCAAAAAGGACCCCCAGGTACCTCAGAGACCCCAAAAGGACCCCCAGGTGGGGGGCACCCCACAGCCAGGGCTCACCCAGCACGCGGATCTCCACGGGCCCGCAGCGGTTCAGCTCCTCCATCCCCTCCACCTCCGTGAAGGTGACAAAGTCACCTGTCTCAAAGCCGTGACGCGCCTCGTCCAGGCAGGTCACCTCCCCAGGACAGCCCTGGGGACACAGGACAGTGTCAGGGGACACAGGGACATCCAAGAACACAAAGGGGACCTCACCCAGAGGGGACCAGGACACCCAGGAACCTCCCCAACGCACCCCTAAGGACATGGGGCACCATGAGGGGACACAGGGGGTGCTGAGGGGACCAGGACACCCCAAAACCCCCCTGGACTCCCAAGCTGTCCCCTCCCCATACCTTGGTGACCATGGACACCATGGCACTGAGGGGCTGCTCCCCATTGGGGTCTGTCACCACCATGTCGTCCCCAAAGTCACAGAACAGCTGCCTGCAAGGGGGAGGGGGTCAGTGCTGAACCCCAAAAGGGATCCAGCCCAAAATCCCACCCCAAAAAGGAACCTCCTAAAAATCCCCCCCAAGGGATCCACCCTGAAATCCCCACCTCAAAAATCCCACCCCAGAAAGGAACAGCCTAAAATCTTCCCTCCCAAAAAGGAGCTGCCCCAAAAATCCCACCCCAAAACAGATTTATTTAAAATTCTCACCATAAAATCCCCACCCTAGAAAGGAACCTTCTAAAAATCCCACCCCAAAAGGGATCCACCCCAAAAGAGACCCACCCCAAAAGGGACCCCAAAGGGACCCCCATGTCCCCTGTTCTCACCCGAAGAGCCCACGCGTGTCGGCCACCACCAGTTTGATGCCATGGTCGTGGCAGAAATCGCCCACCCAGAGCTGCTCCTCCAGCGGAGAGTTGGTCAGCACCACCACCTGTGGGACAGGGCACCTGGGCACTCACCTGGGCACTCACCTGGGCACTCACCTGGGCACCCACCTGGGCCACCCGCCTGGATTCCACCCAGCCCCTAAGTGGCACACTTGTCTGAGAGGACACACCTGTCCCCAGGTGGGCACACCTGTGCCAGGTTACCTGGAATGTGCCCAGCAGCTCCTTGGACAGCGGCTCCCGGGTGCTGCTCACAGCCACGTAGGAGTTGAGCTCGGCCAAGCGCGGCAGCGTCGCCTCGGCCCGGCTGCGCCCCACGTCCTCCTCCCGCAGGTAGAACTGGGGGGAATGGGGGTCAGAAAGCCCTAAACATCCCCAAAACAACCCCAAAACCATCCCCAGAACAGCCCCAAAACCAGCCCCAAAATATTCCCAAAACAACCCAAAACCAGCCCCAAAACATCCCCAAAACAACCCCAAAACAGACCCAAAAACATCCCCAAAACAACCCCAAAAACATCCCCAGAACAGCCCCAAAACATCCCCAAAACAACCCCAAAAACATCCCCAGAACAGCCCCAAAACATCCCCAAAACAACCCCAAAAACATCCCCAAAACAACCCCAAAACCAGCCCCAAAACATCCCCAAAACAACCCCAAAACCCCCCCCAAAACATCCCCAAAACACACCCAAAACCATCCCCAAAACAACCCCCAAAAAAACCCCAAAACAACCCAAAACCAGTCCCAAAACAAGTCCAAGACCATCCTTAAAACAACCCCTAAAACATCCCCAGAACACCCCACGTCCTCCTCCCGCAGGTAGAACTGGGGGGCAATGAGGATCAGAAACCCCAAAACATCCCCAAAACCAACCCCAAAACACCTTCAAAACACCCCAAAACTCCCCCAAACCACCCCACAATCCCCCCAAACACCACAAACCACCCCCAAAATCCCCAAAACCCCCCCAAATAAACCTCCCTCCAAAATCCCCTCACACCCAGGAGAAACTCCAGCCCCCAAACACAGCAATTAACGACAATTTAAGGTAAAAACCCCCAAGAAAGCCGAGGAAACGCCAGAGGGACGCACCTGGGAGGCCAGGTCGGCCCAGGCTGCGGGGTGGGGGTCGTGCAGGGTGACAGATTTGACCCCCCCCAGCACCAGGTTCTTGGCCACCTCCACGCCCAGCCCCCGCAGCCCCGACACCAGCACGTTGGAGGTCTGCATGCATTTCATGGCCTCGTGGCCCAGCACGTACCTGGGGAGGAAAACCCCAAAAATATCAGGGGGAACCCCAAAAAACTCCATGGGAACTCAGAGCTCACAGGGGAAACTCGTCAAGGTTGGAGGACGCCCCCTCAATTCAAGTGTGTCCCGCTTAATCCTCTATATTTACAAAAAAAAAAAAAAAAATCTATGGGAAAACCCCAATCCATGAGACCTCTCTAAATCTATAAGGAACTCTGAATATATGGGGAGCCCCCAATCTACAGGAAAACCCCAAATCCATAAAGAGCCCTAATCTATGAAGACCCTAAAAACCTCACTGGGACACCAAAAATCTCAGTGGGATCCCAAAAATCTCAATGGGAACCTAAAAATCTCAATGGGAACCTAAAGAACTTAAAGGGAACCCAAAAATCTCAATGGGAACTCAGAACTCACAGGGGAAACTCGTCAAGGTTGTAATGCTCCCCCACAGTTTAGGTATGGGTCACTTAATTGCCTAAATTAATTTAAAAATTCAAATTTAGGGGAAAATCCCAATCCACAGGACCCCTCTGCCACCCTGATTTTTTGAGATTTTCTAAACCTTCTGATGTTTACATTCTTGTAGCAAGTTTTCTCACACACTTTCTGTAAATAACTCATTGTTTTGCATTCTTTTATGGAGGAGGAGAAATTTGATGGACTGTTGGTTTGTCCAGTGTCACTAAGGAGGTGGCACTGTCACCCTCCAATCCACTGTCACTTTTGGAAAATTACAAATGTTGGAGTCAGAAAATAAACTTCAATTTTTTCACCTTGAGAGCAGTGGTGTGTTCGTGTCCTATAGTGACACCCCTCCAAACCCATAAGGAACTCCAAATTTATGGGGAAACCCCAAATCCATGGAGAACCCCCAAACTACAGGGACTCCCCCACTCCACAGGGAGCCCCCCAAGTCCGTGGGGATCCCAAACCCCCCTTGGGGACCCCAAAATGTCCCCCCTCGTGTCCCCCTCACTCACAGCTGGCGGGAGTAGAGCCCCTCATCGATCTCGGCCTCGGCCCCGTTCTTCGCCATTCCCTGGGGACAGAGGGGACAGCGGTGTCACCAGGGGACACTGAGGGTGACAATGGGTGCTGTAACACCCTGGGACAGGGAGCAGGACCCCCCAAAGGGTGGCAGAGGATGGAAGGGTGGTGTCACTCTGTGGTGACAACAGTTGGGCTGGTGACACCTCATGGGTGACACTGCCCGTTGTTGAAGGGACATTGGGGACCTGGGGGACAAATGTCATTCTCGGGACAAAGAGGGACCCCACAAGGGACAGCAAATGAGTCCGAGCAGAGTAAGGGGACATCAAGGGACACGCACCACTCCTAAGACCCACAGGTGACACCACGCCCCCAGCAGCAGCTCTGAGCACCACAGAGGTGACAATGACACCAGGGGCTCCCCAGATGGTGACAAAGCCCCCGTGGGTGGTTCAGGGTCCCTGAGGGGGTGGTGGCACTCAGGAGGGGGTGGTGACACTCAGGAGGGGTGGTGGCACTCAGGAGGGGGTGGTGGCACTCAGGACGGGTGGTGGCACTCAGGAGGGGGCAGTGGTACTCAGGAGGGGTGGTGGCACTCAGTAAGGGCTGGTGGCACTCAGGAGGGGTGGTGGCACTCACGTTGGCGGGGGTGACGCTCGGGGACACGGCGGGGGCAGGGGCGCGGCTGGAGCCCGTCGGTGGCTCTGACCCAGAGACGCGGCGCTTCTTCGACAGCGGGGAGCTGGACATCTGGGGACAGGGACAGTCAGGGACAGCTGGGGACAGCTGGGGACACCAGGGGACAGGGACAGTCAGGGACAGCTGGGGACAGCTGGGGACATCAGGAGACAGGGACAGTCAGGAGACACCTGGAGACAAGGACAAGTTAGGGGATAGTTGGGGACAGCTGGGGACAGAAGCAGTAAGGGACAGGTGGGGACAGGGACAGTCAGGGGACACATGGGGACATCTGGGGACAAAGAGAGGGTAGGGATAGCCGTGGGCAGACATTTGGGGACAAGGATGGGGTCAGAGCACATCTGGGGACAGACGGGAATTGGACATTTGGGGACAGCCAGGGGTCAGCTGGACATTTAGGGACAGGGACAGAGGACGGGAAGGGTGACATGGGGACACTGCTGGGGACAGTGGAGACACGGGGTGATGCTGGGGGGCGAGAGGTGACATCTGTGGTGACCTGAGGTCACCAACAGCAGGGGGTGACACACAGGGTGGCACTGAACAGGACACAGTGACACACAGGGTGATGAGAGGTGACACCAGGGACAGGGGATGATGCTGGAGGCGACACCAGGTGACACCGGAGGTGGCACCGAGGGACAGGCAGGAATGGAGAGGGTGATGCAGGGTGACTCCAGGGACACAGAGTGTGACACCAGGTGAATGGGGTCACGGGCGGGGCCACCAGGTGAGACAGCCCCCGCGCTGTCCCATTGGTTGTCACCGCCCTGGTGACACCAGGGACGGACAGGGCGACACGCAGGGATGGAGGGACACACAGAAGGGTCGGGATGGACACTTGGGGACAGCGAGGTGGCACTAAGGGACATCAGACCACACCAGCACCCCCCAGACCCAGGCACAGCACCGCTCCCCGCCCCTGAGAGCGCTCCCAGCACCGGGGGTCCCGGGGGTCCCATCCCGCGGCGATTCCGCCCTCGGGGCCTCCCTTGCGGGGGTTCCCCATTAACCGGGGGGGGGTTCCCCATCCCCGGGGGTACCAGCCGGGGGGGTTCCCTATCCCCGGGGGTCCCCGAGCGGGGGTCGCGGTCCCGACCCGCGCTCCCCATCCTGAGGGTCCCAGTGTGTGGGGGGGGCGGTTCCCCCTCACGGCTCCCCCCCGGCCCCTTCAGGCCCGGCGCCGGCTCCCCCAAGGCGGGGCCGCACGCCCCGGCCCCGAGGCCGGCTCCCCGCGCCCCTGCAGCCCAGGGCAGCCCCCGAAGACCCCCGGGCTCGCCCCCGGCCCCGCACCAATGTCGCTGTCCAGGCCCCGCCGCCGGGTCCCGCCCGCTCCGCTCGGCTCCTCCGCGACAAGATGGCGGCCGCGGCCGCTGCCACCCGCCGCCCCCTCCCTGCGCGCGAGAGGCCCCGCCCCTCGCGCTCTCCCATTGGTCGGCACCGCCCGGCGCCGCGCTCTCATTGGTTGTCTCCTCCCGCCACCGCCCGCCCCCTCCCTGCCCGCCTCACCCGACGCGAGGATTGGGCGGGCGCGCCCCGGCTGGCCACGCCCCTTTTCCTGCCGCAGGGGCCCGGATGGGGAAGCCCACGCCCCCTACGCGACCTCATGATACGGCGCGGCGCACGCCGCCCCGACGGCGGCCGAGAGGGGACACGGGACTGGGAAGGGCGGAGTGCGGTGGGCTATGGGTGGGTACGGGGGGCCAGGGAGCTATAGGGGCCCTTGGGGGGCTATAGGGACCCAAGGAGGGTTTATGGGGGGTTGTAGGGGCCGATCAGAGGCTCGTAGGGGCGCTTAAAGAGCCCACAGGAAACCGCGGAAGACTTTACGTAGTGTCATGCCGAATTGCACAACTTTGTAGAACTGCATGAAAAAATTTAAACAAAGGCCTCCGAAGTAATGCAGGAACCTATAGAAGCCTAAGGGGGACCCCAGAGCCACAGGGGACTACACACGGGCGTGGGGAGGACCTGAGGGGGCTATAGGGGACCGAGGGGGGTCTACGGCAGCCCAGGGGGAGCGTGGGGAGACTCGGGGGTCTCCAGGGTCCTAGAGAGGCTCCCTGGCAGGTTGTGTGGGGCTTGAGTGGCTGTAGGGGGCCATGGGGGGCCTATAGGGGCTGTGGGAAGCTACAGGGAAACATGGGAGGGGCCGTGGGGACCAGGGCGCCATTTCCGCGTGGTGTCGCTGTTTGGTGACGTCATAGGGCCGCAAGGTCCGCTGGGAGACATAGTCACTTGAGCACAGAGCGCCATTTCCGCAAGGCGTCGCTGTTTGGTGACGTCACGCGGCCGCAGGGGCCGCTGGGAGATGTGGTTTCTTGTTCCTCCCCCCAAAATAAAAGGCACAGGAGTCGGGAGGGACTCAGAGTTTTATTCACAAACCAACACCGGGCTCCGGGGTCAGTCCTAGAGGGTTGATGAGGGTCCGAGGGTCACTCCGGGGGGGGGGAGGGGGAGGCGCTTGGGGTCGTAGTAGTTGGAGGTGAGCAGGGGCTGCCCCCGGCGCTCCCGCTCCCGCACCAGGATCTCAGCCTCGCGCCTCGCCCACTGCTGCAGCCTGCGGGGGAGAGGATGGACAGGTGAGCTCCACACCTTGGGGATCCATCGGGACATCCCAAACCCCCTGCCAGGTGTCCAAATTCCTCCCTCCTCAAAGGCCCAGGTGTCCCTATAGGTCCCCATACACCTCCCAGAGTCCACCCTAACCCCCCCAGCCTCCTATAGCCCCCCCCAGGGCTCTGTAACCCCCTCAATCCTCTCCCAGGTCCTCCATGGGCTCCTATAGACACCCCCAGAGCCGCCAAGGGCCCTACAGACCCCCAAACCCCCACAGAATTAATAGAAACCGCCATAGGCTGTACAAGGGGTCTTGGTGGTCCCCAAATCCCCTTGGAAGCTCCTACAAAGCTCTCAGGAGACCCTACAACACCTACAGACCCCCCCCAAAAAACCCACATAGACCCCAAAACTGGAGTTGAGAGCCCCTCCAAAGCTTCCCCACAAGCTCCCCTTGGAGCTGTCCCCCTCTCCCTTGCACTGTGGGGGATTCCCAGGTGAGACGGCCCTGATCACAGACCCGTAGTCGGGCAGGTAATGCACGAAGACGGAGCCCAGGACGATGGCGATGGAGATGCCAGCCACGAAGGCGGCGCGCATGTTCAGCACGTCGGCGTCGGGGTCGGCCGAGAAGCCATGATAGTCGGGGTTCTGTGTGGGGGAGGGTCCTGTGAGCCCCCAGCCCCACCCAGGTGTGTCCCACCCCCTCCTCCAGGACACACAGGTGTGTCCCAACCTCTTTTCAGGAGAACTGGGCCAGAGAGCCACCTGAGCCCCAACCCCAGCTGTGTCCCCCTCCTAAATCCCAGCACTGGCCACGCCCTTTGCCGGCCACGCCTCTCCCTGAGACACACCCGTGGTTTCCAAGTGTGTCCCCCCAATTCAGCCCAAACCACGCCCCCTTTGACCCCTCCCCTTAATACCCCCGCCCCAAACTAGGCCCAGCCCCACTAAGCCCCGCCCTTTTCCAAGGCCATCCGTTGCCAAAGCTCCGCCCACAACCTTTAAGCCACGACTCTTTCAAACCACACACCCCTTCTTAATACTGTACATGAAGCCCCGCCCCAAATAGGCCCCGCCTATGACCACGCCTCCATCATCCCCACACAAACCCTCCCCCACCCCTTCCCGATTTGCCCTTGGCCGCTCACCTTCCTCTGCGCCACCAACATCGGCTCCTCCTCGTGCGCCTCGGCTCCGAGCGGCCGCGGCAGCGCCACCGCCCCGGGCGACCCCGCCGAGCGGCCCCGAGCCCCGGCGGGCAGTGCCCGCAGCGCCCGCAGCGCCCGCCACAGCGCCGCCATCTTGCCCCGCCGCTCCGCCTCGCCTCTTCCGCTCAAGCGGGCCAATCGCGAACTCGCATTGGCGTTTCGTCTCGCCCCTGTACCGCGCAGCCAATCACAGCGCTGTGATAACTTTGTCCCGCCCATGCATTTATTGTGGCACGACCACTTTTGCACCTCAGCCAATCATAGCCGGCGGTAAGGCTGCACCGCCTACTCTAAGCTTGGACTAATAAGAACTCAGGGTGTTCGGACTGGCGGGAGCACCGACCAATGGGAACGCGGAAAGGGCGGGCGCGTGGGACGGACCCGGCTGAGCGGGAGCGGCGCCGCCATTTTGGTGCCGGAGAGCGGCGGCGGCGGCGGCGGCGCCGGGGAAGGTCGGGACGGCCGTGAGGGGCGGGACGGGCCCGGCCGGGCTGGGGAGGGGTCTGTGGGGAGGGGCCGACCGGGAGGGGAGGGGCCGACCGGGAGGGGAGGGGCTGGACGGAATTCCCGATGCAGTTCGTGAGGGAGGGGGGGTGTGAGAAAGGGACCCAGGGCTGGAATTTTAATGCTAATTAGGAGGTGGGGTGTTGTATGTTAATTAGAGGGCGTGGCACTATATGCTAATTAGGGGCGGGGTATGAGGGTGGTCCCGTCTGCTCCTCCTGCCCTGCATAGGGCCCAGTGGCTCCCAGTTCATGCCAGTTCCATCCTCCTTTCCCCATTTTGACCCTCCCAATTTGCCATAAAATTTTCCATTCGTTCCTCCCAGTCCACCCCAGTAACGCCCAGTTCCTCCCAGTCTGACCAGTTGCTGCCCTCGCAGGTGCTGGCACCATGGAGTACGAGCGCAGGTGAGGGGGAACCTGAGGATCCCCAAAATTCGGGATTGGGGTGAGGGGAAACATCTGAGCAGCTCTTGAGGACCCCAGGAAATGAAATTTAATATTTTGGGGAGGGAGGGGACATTTGGGGGCACCTCAGGGGGCATTTGGGGATCCCATGGTGGGGGTGAGGGGACATTTGGGGACCTCTGAGGGCAGAGGGGACTTTGGGGACCCCGGAGGGTGGAAGGAGCCGTTTGGGGTCCAGGTTTGGGTGCAAATTTGGGGTCAGGATTTGAGGTCCAGGATTTGGGTTCTAGGAATGGGGGTCCAGATTTGAGGTACAGATTTGGGGTGCAGATTTTGGGGACCCCCAGATCTCTGGGCCCCCCTAACCCTCATCCCCCCCCCCCCCCAGGGGTGGCCGTGGGGACCGCACGGGGCGGTACGGGGGTGCCCCTCCCCCCTCCGAGGACGGCTCCCGCACCCAGCGTGATCACGACTATCGCGACATGGACTACCGAGGCTATGGGGGACCCCCCGAGGGGCCCCCCGCTGCCGGGACCCCCCCTCAGGTGGGTGCTGGGAGCCTGATGAGTTTTATTTTTGATTTTGTTGGGGTTTAAGGTGTGTTTTGTTTGGAGCTAAATATTCATTTATATGTAGTTCTATAAGTTGTGAGTTTTGTAATGTGTTAACATATTAAAGTAAATATATAGTAAAAAATAAATATATTAAATAACCAAATATAAATAGCAAAAGTGAAATAATGAAATATATAGATGTATTTAAAATAATTGGAATAAATAGAACAAAAGTAACTTTAACAAGGTTTTCTAAGCATAAGTTGTTTGATTAAGAAATTATACTTGAATTGCTTTTATTTTTAATTGAGCATCTAACTGTGGTTTGTAATGTGAAGTTTTTTCCCGAATTTTAAAACGTTGTTTAAATTTATTGTGAAGAAGGTGAGCAACAAAGACTGACTTTTGTTTTAAAACTTTTGTTTTATGCATGTGCTATTATATAATAAAACTTCTGAAGTTTTTTCTTATATGATGTGCTTTTATTTAAATTATGCACTTAAAATTTCACTTTATTAAGATAATTCTGGAAGTTTTCTTTACGATTTCAGGTTAATTGCAATATTATTTTAGCAGTTAGCATTTGTTCAGAAAAGTGAAATTTCCAGTGGCTAGGGCTCTAACAGCACCCCTCCCTCCCCCGTTCCAGGCGTCCTACGAGAGCACGGAGCCCCCCCGGAAGCGGGAGCCGCCCCGGGAGCCTCCCCGGGAGCCCCCGGCGCTGCCGTTCGGCGCCGACGGCGATTACCGGGACCAGGATTACCGGGAGGGCGCCGAGGAGGAGCCGCGGGCCAGCACCATCGTCATGCTGCGCATGCTGCCCCAGGCGGCCACCGAGAACGACGTGAGCCCCGCCCCCGAGGCCACGCCCCTTTTCGTTATGGCCCCGCCCTCTGCTGTGATGGCACTTCTGGGATGGCTCCGCCCCCTATCTGGAATGGCCCTGTCCAAATTTGGGTTAGCCCCGCCCCCTGCCTTGGATGGCCCCACCCCTCTTTGCCGTGGCACCGCCCCCTTCCATGATGGTCCCATGTTCCCTCCAGGCACTGTCCCCCTGTCCCCGTGTCCCCATGGGTGCCGTCACCGTGTCCCC
>JANIJU010000028.1:3065-10565 GCA_025504685.1 Leucosticte australis
GGGGGGAACGCACCCAGGGCTGGGGGATCCCAGCAGTGGCAGCGCTGCCAGGGACTGGGATGTACTGGGGGAACTGGGAATGACTGGGAATGACTGTGAGCATGCTGAGGGTAACTGGGATATACTAGGACTACAGAGGGAGCAGCTGGGCCATGCTAGGAGTGACTGGCATCATACTGGATCATACTGGCAGCAACTGGGACTGCACTGAGGGTGACTGGGAGTGGCTGTGAGCAACTGGCATCAGGCTGGAAGCCACTGAGGACACCTGGGAGTGACTGGGAACATGCTGGCAGTAACTGGGATACACTGGGAGAGACTGAAACCACACTGGATGATCGTGGGAACAGCTGTGCCCATGCTGGGGTCATACTGGAAGTGGCTGGCATCATACTGGGAGTGACTGGAAAGGTGCTGGCTCTGACTGGAACCATACTGGAAGCAACTGGGAGCAACTGGGCCCACACTGGGAGTGCCAGGGAGTCACTCTGAGTGTGACTGGAGTAATACAGGGAGTATCTGGGACTGACTGGGGTCAATCCTGGGGGTGACTGGAACCATACTGGGAGTGACTACTGCCCTGCTGCACTCATCCTGGCAGCCACTGGGATCACACTTTGGGCAACTGCCAGAAACTGGGATCATGCTGCAGACAGCTGGGAGGAACTGGGAAAGACTGGGACCTTTCTGAGCTAACTAGAACTGGGATATACTGGGAGTGTCTGTTAACCATACTGGGGGGACTGGAAGCACACTGGGAACAGCTGGGACCATGCTGGGGCAACTGGGAGTGAGTGGGACCATGCTGAGAGGGACTGGGACTATTCTAGGGACAGCTGGCATCATGCTGGGAGGAACTGGGAACAACAGGAACTATACCGGAGGCAACTGGGATCATACTGGGATCACAGTGGGAGCAGCTGGGTCCATGCGGGGTGAGACTGGGATCACACTGAGGGTGACTGGAATCATACTGGGATTGACTGGGAGTGGCTGTGAGCAACTGGAATCGTGCTGAAAGCAACTGGGAGGAACTTGGAGTGTCTGGGAGCATGCTGGGGGTGACTGGAATATACTGGGAGAGAGAAGGGAGTCACAGGGATCATACTGGAGGCTCCTAGGGTCATGCTGGGATTGACAGGGAGCAACTGGGGGCCACTGGCATCATACTGGGAGTGACTGGGAGTTACTGGAATTGGACTGCAAGTGACTGGGATCATACTGGGAGTGACTGGGATAGAACTGGGGGCAACTGAACCACGCTGATGTAACTGGGAGTGCCTGGGAGTGACTCTGAGAATGTTTAGTGCAACCAGGATATACTGGGAGTGCCTGGATATACTGGGAGACCATGCAGGTGGGGACTGGGACCACACTGGGAGCCACTGGGAATGTGCTGGGGGAAACTGGGACCGTGCTGGGGGCAACTGCGGGCAAATGTGAGTGACTGGGGCCCTGCTGGGAGACACTGGCATCATACTGGGAGTTATGGGGATCATACTGGGGCAACTGGGAGAACTTGGATCACACTGGATGAAAACTGGAAGAACTGGGAGCAACTGGGACTGCAGGGGTTAATTGCATCATAAAGGGGAATGACTGAGAGTGACTGGGGTCATACTGGGATCAACAGGGATCCTTCAGGGAGTGAGGAGAAGTGATCAGGAACATACTGGGAGCAACTGGGCTCACACTGGGAGCAGCCACAGGTGGCCCCAGGAGCCCCAAACCCCTTTCCCGGCCATGCCGCCCCTCCAGCCCCAGGACCCCCCCAAAAACACCTCCCAGGGACCCCCCGATGTCCCCCCGAGGGCCATCTGCAGCTCATCTTTGGAGCCCTGCAAGCTCCAAACATCCCCCCAAAAAACCCCAAACCCAGGCACCCCCCGGGATATATGGGAGCTCTCCCCAGTTCTCCCAGCATGGTCCTGCCTGTTCCCAGTGTGGTTCCAGTCACCCCAGTAAGGTCACAGACACTCTCAGTATATCCCAGTTGCCCTCAGCATGCTCACAGTCATTCCCAGTTCCCCCAGTCCAGCCCAGTCCCTGGCAGTGCTGCCACTGCTGGGATCCCCCAGCCCTGGGTGCGTTCCCCCTCCCGGATGTGCCGAGAGGAGCCCCAAGGGCTGGCAGTGCCAGGCAGGGTGCCCAGCAAGGCCCAGTTTGGATGTGCAGCCCCCAGTTTGCCCAGTTTGCCTCTCCTTTGGCCCGGGCCGGGTTCCCCCCGCCCGCAGCGGCTGGGAGCAGCCGAGAGCCCCGCGCTGCCCATCCCGACCTGTCCCGGCTCCATCCCCGCTGCAGCCGCGGGCTGCGAGGGCTGCGGGAACGGGGCACCGAGGGTGTCACTGCTGCTGGGGGAGGAGGAGGAGGGAGGGAAGGGGAGGGATGGAGGGGGAGAGCCAGAAGGGATGGAAGAGGAGAAGGAGGTAGGCTGAGGGAGGAGGAAGAAGAGGAGGAGGGTGGAAGAGGAGGAGTGGGAGGAAGAGGAAGAAGAGGGACAAGGGCAGATCAAGGAAAGCAGAAGGAAGGCCCAGCCCTGAAACCCCCCCTGAGTCTGGACTGAGCCCCAGTGAGGGCAGCAGGGGAGGGGGGGGATTCTGCTCCTCTGCCCCACTCAGGTGAGACCCCACCTGCAGAGCTGCCCCAGCCCTGGGGGCCAGCACAGGAAGGACCTGGAGCTGCTGGAGTCAGTCCAGAGGAGGCACCAGAGATGCTCCAAGAGCTGGAGCCCCTCTGAGCTGGAGCCAGGCGGGGAGAGCTGGGGGTGCTCACCTGGAGAAGAGAAGGATCCAGGGAGAGCTGAGATGTCCCGTAGCTGCCTCTGTGCTTTCAGGCAGGCAGAAGCAGGCTCTGGATTGAGCCCTGGAGCAGTGCAGGTGTTGGGGGTGTGACATGGAGCTGCTCTCCTGTGGGATATCCCCTCCAGGCTGGAAGCACCTTGATGGAGGAGTGAATCCAGGAATGTGGCTGTGATAGTCCTTCCCTGTGGCTTGTCCCCAGCCCCGCTGTTCCCTCGGCCACTCCTTTGGAATGCAGTGCAGGTTTAGGTGCCTCAGCACCACCAAGCCCTCCCTGAATTCACAGCCCCCACCCCCCATCCCGCAGGTGAGTGGGGAGGGGGAGCTGGCCCAGATATCCTGGCGGGTCCCTGGGTTGGGTGTTTCGGGGGGATATTTGGAGAGTGAAGAAGTCCAAGGCTGAGTGGAAAAGGCCCCTTGGGGGACATCGGGGGGTGGCGGTGGTGGCTGCCGGCAGAGGCAGCCTGGAGGAGCAGAGCCCTGTGTCCCCCAGGAGCCCAAAGTGGGGAGCCCAGAGAGGGGGGAGCCTGGAGAGGGGCAGGGGGGACTCCTTGGAGCCCCTGCAGCCCCGAGCAGGGAATGAGGGGAGAAGGGAGCCCGGGAGCCCAAAACTCGAAGCATCCCAGCTGCTGGGGAGATGGAAAAGGGAGGAATTTTTTTTTGATTCCTTGGACTGCCAGCAGCCTGGGGAGGGCAGGGACCAAGTAGACAGGAGACCCCCAATACAAGTATGACCCCCAGCAGCTAGGACAGGGGGAACCCCCAAACATCAAAGGGGAGAGACCAGAGACACAGAACTCCTGGGAGTCTTTTTCACTGCTAAATCTTGGTGTTTGGGATGTTTTTATGCCTGGTGACTTCTAGAGATGGACTTGGGCATAAGGACCTTCAAACTCTGTGTGCTCATCCTTTGTTTTCTCCAGATCAGGATTTCCCATTCCCAACCCTTGGCCCGATGGAGGAGGAGACTGCAAGGAAGAGGAAGATGTCCCAGGACACCCGGGCAGGTGAGGAGGAAATCACTGCCCCTTTCCCCCTCTCTCCTGCTCCATCTCCCAGCCCAGCATGGCCCCTGGCTGCAGGACAATCCTGCTGCCGATGCCATCCTGCCAGGGATGCACTGGGGGGATCTCCCTCCCCTTCCCTGTGGCATGGAGACAAATCCCATCCTCTCCTTGTCCTTTCTCCCCCAGACAAGGAGCTGAGGATGGAGACCAGGGAGGACAAATCCCCGGGGCAGAACCTTGTGGAAGAGGCTGTTCTGAGTGCCTCCACAGCACAGGTATTCAACAGGGAGGAAAATCCCTGGAGATCCCGCAGGAGGAGGGGCTGCAAACTCAGCCCAGGGTGCTCTGAGCAGGAAAGAGCCACCCTGTGCCAGGAAGGTGGACAGAGCTCCAACCAGAGCTTGGAGCTGGTGGTCCCTGAGCAACTCAATGATGGGGACAGGCCCTACAAGTGCTTGGAGTGTGGGAAGAGCTTCAGGCAGAGCAACAAGCTGATCTGCCACCAGATGATCCACACTGGGGAATGGGCCTACGAGTGTGGGGAATGTGGGAAGGGCTTCAGCTGCAGTTCCAACTTTGTCATCCACCAACGCATCCACACTGGGGACAGGCCCTATGAGTGTGAGGAATGTGGGAAGAGCTTCAGTCAGAGCTGCAGCCTAACCCGCCACCTGATGATCCACACTGGGGAGAGGCCCTACGAGTGTCAGGAATGTGGGAAGAGCTTTAGACGGCGCTGCGACCTGATCCCCCACCAGATGATCCACACTGGGGAGAAGCCCTACAAGTGTCAGGAATGTGGGAAGAGCTTCAGACGGAGCTCCCACCTGATCCAGCACCAGGTGATCCACACTGGGGAGAGTCCCTACGAGTGTGGGGAGTGTGGGAAGAGCTTCAGCCAGAGGACCCAACTGATCAGCCACCAACGCATCCACACCGGGGAGAGGCCCTACGAATGTCCTGGGTGTCAGAAGAGGTTTCACACCAGCTCAGATCTCCTCAAGCACCAGCGGATTCACAGTGAGGAGAGGCCCTTCTGCTGCCCTGACTGCGGGAAGGACTTCAAGCACAACTGCCACCTTGTCAGGCACCGGCTCATCCACACTGGGGAGAGGCCCTACAAGTGTCCCCAGTGTGGGAAGAGCTTCTCCAGGAGCTCTCACTTGACCAGACACCAACGGAGGCACCGCTAAGGGAAGCCCTGAGAGTGCCCCGACTGTGGGAAGAGCTTCATGCACTGCCCCAACTCCATCCCCCATTGGAGGACTCACGTTCGTTGTGCAGAGCCCTGGTGACCCACATTCCCTGTGATCCATGTATAGAAGTGTCTTAGCTTGGAAATAGGGGTATTCTATTCCTATCTGTTGGATGTGGGGCAGCTTCTGTTAATTGGACAGTTTTCTTTATCTCTTCCTCAACCAATCCTTCCTCCAGGGAGATATCTTCTGTTAACGAGCCATTGAGTCTCACTGCACAACTGATAAAATTTTCATCATCCCATTGGGAGATTCTCTGCAGCACCAGACTAGAGTTTAGCTCAACAGGGTCTTTCCCCACTGATTCTGCGAAGCCCGTTTCCTTGGCTGTGGTTTTGCTGGATAGTAGGTAGGGACAGTAGGATTCTCGTTCATCCGTTCATGCGTGTCACTAATTAGATGACGAGGCATTTGGCTAATTAATAAACATATAAATAATATATGTTCCTTTTCCGGGTTAAGTAAGGTGGCCCGTCCACCTGAAAGTTCAGGTTAGAATTTAAGCCCAAAATTGGGCCTACGACGCGGTTATGAAGGATGAGCCCCTCCCACCCAAAACCGATTCCACTGTCCAGCAAACCCGCCGGGGGAAGGGGCCCAGAGACTTTATTAACAAATAACTACAGTGGTACAATCGTTCGGACTTTACTAGTAAATAGGTGCACAATATCTACAGAGGCAAAAAGTACTGTAGATGCCAGGGCCCGAGCAGTCCTCTCTAGCCTCGTTTTAGAGAGGCCAAGGGCCGACAGCAGCTCAGCATTTTTGCCGAACCATTTTCGACGGGCCCCCATAGGGAAGCCAACATAGTCTATCTCTTTTACATTAGTCAGATGTTGAATCTGTGAGTGAAGGCGTTGATACTTCCTCGCCTTTTCCGAGGCGGCCTCCCTCAGTGAGGAGTCAGAGTGCTCGTACCTCACTGTCACGTCCACCACCACCACCTTGGACCCTTTAACAAAGATCAAATCCGGCTTAAATAATTCATTAACTTCATCTCTCAAGTGCTGCTCCTGGAAGACAGTCCAATTCTCTGCCCTAGCCTCACGGCTAAGTACCTCACAGACGATGTTATGTCTTTTGATCCTGGCCTCCTGAGTAATTGGACAATTGCCGACAATGTGGGCCACTGTTTCAAATCTAGCTCCACAGTGTCTGCATGATCGAACAACTTCCTCATGCCTACCCCTAGCCAGGAACTCATGTGTCAGGTAGACATTGGCTCTAAGCTGGAGGGCCGTTATAAGTTTCTGGTGAGGTATGCCCTTATGCTGCCTTATCCAGGCATTACTGATGACATCATTCCCAAAATTCTCAATGCCATGGCCTTGAGCAACCAGATGTACCCACCTCTCAAACTCAATTTTCCACCAATCGCAAGGTCTTGGATAGCGGACTTTGGAAGCGGGCACCTCCCATTCTGACTGGGCCTCAACACCACCACCACCACCAACCTCTGGTAAGGGTTCCCAAATCAACGGGATGGACTCTTGTCTCCCTCCAGCTTTTATCCATAGTCTCTCAAACACTCGTTCCAGCTGTTCCTCCTTCAAAAAACCAACAAGAGTCTCATCCAAAGACTGTGCCAATCTATGGAGTCTCCGCGCTTGAATACTTGGAATCAGCGCCGCCAGCTTGATGATACCCAAACCACCATCCTTAAAACTCGAATACAAGATTGCATCACACGTACTCGGTGGAAGGTGAAGCCACTCCTTGACCGTTTTTCGAATTAGCAGGTCAAGGGATTCGAGAAGGCCCACATTGACCTCTGTATGGTCGGCCAGATATATCAGTCTAGGGATGGTATAGGTCCTGAGGATATCGACCTTCTGAAGAGGCTTCAGGGGTGAAGAACCAATCCGCTGGAGCCAATCTGCCAGTTTCTCTGGTAATCCAGAATCAGCAAAACCAGTCCAGGGGTCAACCCACGTGCCAAGATATTTTTCTGAGCTCCCTGGGTCGATCATGTTCAGGGGGGATCCGTTTATCACCCATGCGGGACAATCATTGATGGTATACGAGTCCCTGGTTGGCTTGATGTAAAAGCCATGATATTTCTCCCCATGAGTACGGAGACCTGTTAGCTGACAAAAGGTCTCTAAAATTTTGATGTTACGCTGCATGCCGTCCCAAGAGTCGCTCAGTAGCACCAGGTCATCAGCAAACGCCATGGCCGTAACTTTCCATCCCCCATGCTGGAACCCACAACCTTCACTTTCGAGTTTACATAGAAGGGTGTCCATCGCCAGATTGAACAGCAAAGGTGACATAGGGTCACCTTGCTTGACACCAGAGCGAATGTAAATGGGATCTGTTTTATCCTTCCCAATGGAGATGCACGTTTTAATATCATGGTACATCTCCCTCACCAACTGCAACACGTGTGAGTCCACACCCCTCTGCCTCAGACCCTCAAGTACATGCTGATGACACACG
>JANIJU010000028.1:30976-44102 GCA_025504685.1 Leucosticte australis
GCTCGGGGCTGGGGGCTCGGGATCAGGACTCAGGCTCAGGGCTGGGGGCTCGGGGCTGGGGCTGGGGCTCAGGCTCAGGGCTGGGGGCTCGGGATCAGGGTCAGTGCTCGGGCTCGGGGCTCGTGTTCAGGTTCGGGGCTCGGGATCAGGCTCGGGGATCGGGCTCGGGGTCGGGGCCGGCTGTGAGGGCCGTGCCGGGCGGGCGCGGAGCGGAGCGGGGCCGTGCCGGGGGTGGCCCCGGCTGGGCGGGCCGGGCTCGCTGCCGAGCGCCGCCGCCGTTGCCCGGAGCCCCGGGCAGAGCTCTGTGCTCGCGGCCGGGGCCCGGGGAGCGCTCGGCGGCCCGAGGTGTCCAGGGCAGGCCCAAGGCCCGGCCGGGGGGCCTGGCGGGGCTCGGGGGCCTGCGCTGAGCTGGGCTCCGAGGGAGGAGGCTGAGGGAGAATGGTTGAAGCATTTTCACACATCCAGTAGGAAACTCTCTGCAGCACCGTGGTGTGTTACAGACAGTGTCTAGTGGACGGGGATTCCTTCAAGACTCTTGAATTAAGAGTTGGTTTAAACTTTTTTGTGGGCTTGTAAAAAGCTTTTTTTTGCTGTGCAGCCCCCAGGCAGCCCCAGGAGCTGCTGCTGCTGCTCACGGAGCCTCCTCGCAAGGGCATCCAGGGAGATCCACAGGCACCTCAGCTCCACACTGTGTCTCACTGGGGCTTGTTCTGGAAAAACAACCTTCTGGGAACTCAGAGTGCACTGGAACGGCTGGAAGGGATTAACTACTGCAGCATGGTAAGGCCACTTCCCTCTGATGCCCAGAAAAGGCTGGAAATAAATCCCTATAGATCGATATCTATAGAGCGGGTATTTATTGCAGCGCTGGTGGTGAGGGGGATATCTCCACCTTACTCACCCACCCTTGTCATGTGTTGTAGTTTATTTATACAGTAACAATTGCTTAATATTACAATGTCATTATAACATAGTGTAATTTACATAATTTACATAATTTACTAATGTTATCTCATGGAACTAATTTACATAATGCTATTTCCTAGTTATAATTAGTTCTTCTGTACTGTGCTTGGTGATCTTGGGGGTCTTTTTCAATGAAGATTCAAGTTTGAACATTTCAAACTTTGTCTTCGGAGCATGCACAGTTATGGTGTTCCTTGGTCTTTCTGGATCTAACCAGTCTAAATTCTCCATTTTGTGGCTAATTGGCTTTACATTTGCCAATTTCTCATGAGTACATCCTGCTGCTGCCCAGCATAGCTAAACTTGACTATTTTTGAGATTATTCACCTGGCGAGTTTCTGTTTATTTAAGCCTTAAGGGACTAGTTAACCATACCCTGGCTATTACATTGTATAGAAAGTTATGACTCAGGTAATATTATATATATATATATATATATATATAGGTATCTTATAACTCAAGCTATGTAAGCATCTTGTAACTTTGACCCAAGTTATGTAGGTATCACCTCCAATTAAGAGGATTTGTTTAAGATTTTCCAAAGTGTGTGTTGTGACTCTGTGATCTGTGGAGAGCGTCTTTGTGGGTTGGTGCAGGTCTGCCCATCACAGATGATCATTTTCCCTGGGTGTCATAAAACCTCCCCTGATAAAACCAGCTCCATGGTGAAATCATGCCATTTCCAAAGAGCAAGAATTCTTCCTCTTCCTGTCCTGCATGTTTAAGGAGCTCAGATCTTTGCAAAACTGTTTCTTTCTACTTACTCCTTGAACGATGAACAAAGGAACACCAAGGGTTTGCTGGTTCTTTCTTAGTTTATCCAAGTCCTTTCTGAGAGCCTGGGAAAATGGTCTGGCAGCTGAGACTCTGTGGGGTTGAGACTCTTGTCTGTGATAAAACAACATGGGAATTAAGTGGCTCAATACCTTTGAGGCCCTGGATTTTTCATTCAATCTTTGGCCTGGGGCTGGATTTGCCCTTTCTTTCTGCCTTTTCGTTTTAAAATCCCCCTTGAATCAGAAGATGCCAGGACCTGGATGCAGTTTCTGTAAAGATGAGTGAGGTTTTTCCCTTGGAAAGCACAGGCTGTGGCCAAAAGGCAGCTCAGGCTCAGCAGGGGCTGCCCCGGTGAGCTGGGGCTGCTGGTGGAGCATCAGCTGCTCGGGGGATCTCTGGGAAGGGCAGGGCTATCCTTGATCTCTGGGAAGGGCAGGGCTATCCTTGATCTCTGGGAAGGGCAGGGCTATCCTTGATCTCTGCTGACAGCTCTGACCTACCCCAAACCTTTTGGGAGCCTGAGCGGTGCCAGATGTGCCCCCTGGACAGGGCGAGACGTGGGGCTGAGCCCTGAGCCCGAAAGGGGCCCCGGAGAAGGCCGGGGCAGCTCTGCTCCTCCGTGCAGGGTTTGTGCCCTGCTCAGAACCAGTTCCCACCCAGCCAGGGCAATGCCATCCTTAGGGCATGGAGAACAAGGGGCTCCCCAGGCCTGAGCCCAGCCCAGGAGCCAGGCTGGGCTGCGTTTCACTTTGTCCTGTTCCCCTCCTGTTGTGTTTCCCTTTCTTCTGTTCCCTTCCTGTTGTATTTCAGTTTCCCTTTCTCCTGTTCCACTCCTGCTGTGTTTCTGTTTCTCTTTCTCCTGCTCCCCTTTCTCCTGTTCCCTCCTCTTGTGTTTCTGTTTCTCTTTCTCCTGATCCCCTCTTGTTGTGTCCCTGTGTTCAGAGCTGCTCAGGCCATGCTCTGGCCAGCAGGACAGACAGCAGGATGGCCTGCAGGACAGACAGCAGGATGGCCAGCAGGATGGTCAGCAAGATGGCCTGCAGGACAGACAGCAGGATGGCCTGCAGGACAGACAGCAGGATGGCCAGGGAGGATGGTCAGCAGGACAGACAGCAGGATGTCCAACAGGACAGACAGCAGGACAGACAGCAGGATGTGACAGCAGGATGGCCTGCAGGACAGACAGCAGGACAGACAGCAGGATGGCCTGCAGGATGTCCAGCAGGACAGACAGCAGGATTGCCAGGGAGGATGGCCAGCAGGACAGACAGCAGGACAGACAGCAGGATGTCCAACAGGACAGACAGCAGGACAGACAGCAGGATGTCCAACAGGACAGACAGCAGGATGGCCTGCAGGACAGACAGCAGGACAGACAGCAGGATGTGACAGAGTTTGGACACAGGCCATGCCCAGAGCAGAGGGTTGGTGTTGCTGGCAATATTACGTTAAGTACAGTGTAGTAAAATTTAACACAATTGAATAAAATTTAAATTGAGGTTTATACAACTCACATTTTATACCATTAAGTACCATTTACTACAACTGACATTTAAACAAATACAGCTTAGAAGTTTACAACATTAAATACAATTTAAATTGAAATTCATACAACTGAAAATTAATATAAGTAAATCTAATTTAATGCAATGTAAGCCTTATTTCATATAACTTAAAGTTAATGCAAGTAAATACTATTCCACATAATTTAAATTTAAACTGATACAACTTAGTTTTATGCAATTGAATAAAATTTAATAGAATTTATACATATATATTATACATATTTTAAATTCATACAACCTAAAGTTAATGCAAGTAAATGTTCAATAGCATTTAAAGTAGTACAACTTAAATCTATACAGCCAAATGCAGTTTAATACAAGTTGAAATTCGTACCACTTTAATACAAGTAAATACAAATTAATGCAATCTGAATTTAAATTCATGCAACTTAAAGTTAATGCAAGTAAATACTACTTAATATCACTTAAATTTAAAAGGATACAACTTAAATTTATACAGTTAAATACAGTTTAATACAATATAAGTTTAAATTCAACTTAAAATTACTACAAGTAAATACAAATAAATGCAGTCTGAATTGAAATTCATACAGCTTAAAGTTACTGCAGATAAATACTACTTAATACCACTTACATTTAAACTAGTACAAGTTAAATTTACACAGTTAAATACAATTGACTACAACTTAAATTTAAATTGATGCAACTTCAGGTTACACAATGCAAAATAAGATTAACATCTATCAAACTGATACCCATTGCTACAAAATACCTACAAATCAACTTTTTGCAAAAACTATGCGTCTTTTCTTGGGCCCTGTGGCCAGGCTTCGTGGGTTGGGAATGAACATGTTTGTATTCTCCAGTCTCAGGTATTTCTGTCTCCGGGGAGTCCAGTTGATGTTTTCCATTCCAGGGATTTGCAGGCGTGAGGTCCTCAAGTAATGCTCTTCTCCTTCCCTCAGGAACTCTTCGATCAGTGCCACCTGCAGTTAGAAAGAAATGCTGTAAAAGAATGCCATAAAAACTTTAAAGCTGCTGCAATCAGTTCATTTCCAAACTGATAATCTTTAGAAACCAAAATGCACAAAGGCTCCGCTCGGACAGCTGGGTACAGCCCGACTGTGTCATCATTTTTGTTTCCTCCATTTCTGTTTGGATTCAATTCCTTCATTGCTGTGGAACAGAGCTCAAGATGCACACTGTGCATCGTGGGAGGACCTAAAGAATCCATCTGCCCATTGCATTTGAAGCTGAAATAATTTTAAAATAAAAAATCCTGCTCTGCTGAGGCATTGGGTGGAGTGTGGCTTCGTCAGGCACAGCACAGAGGAACGGTGTCATAGCTGAAATGGAGACAATACAAAACTACACACTCCATTTTCAGAAGGCTTCTAACCCAGTTTTAATCTAGCATGCATGCTTTTTATACATTCTTAAAGAGCTCCTAAGTTTGCACTTTACTCATTGGTCAGAAGAGACAAACAAAGTGTTTACTGGAATAGAGAGCTCCAGGTTTCTCTTATTTATCCTTCTTTTTCTTTCTTGGTTTCTATGTCAACAAGCTTGGTAGGAAATTCTTTCAGGGGTAAACCTGGATCTTCCCATCAAACTCCTCTCCAGCTCAGAGAAGTGGCTGCAAAGCCTCTTCCACAGAAAGGACTGGGAATTAATCCAAGTGTGGCTTCCTCTTGTACTGATCCTGAGCTGTCCCCGAGGTGCTCCTCAGCCCTGGCCTTGGACTGGAGCTGTGCCACAAGCTCTGGCCGTGCTTTGGGTCGGTGGGGGGGTGGGTTTGGGTCAGTGGAGGTGTGGGGGTGTTTTTGGGTTGGTGTTTTTGGCTGTGGCTGCCCCTGGATCCCTGGACATGCCAAGGCCAGGTTGGACCGGCCTTGGAGCAGCCTGGGATAGTGAAAGGTGTCGCTGCCCATGGCAGGGAGTTGGAACTAAATTATCTTGAAGGTCCCTTCCAACCCAAACCATTCTGTGATTGTATGATTCTAAACTCGTGAAAATATAGTTACACAGGCACCTAGCAGCATATTACAGTGCTGCAGATGCAGGATTCATGTCTGCATGTGTATGGTGGTGGGGGATGTTTCTGAGAGAGGCAGGCAGGAAAGTTTATGCACACTTCCATCTGCTGCCTGGGGTGCTGAGGGCACAAAGAGGCTGAGACAGAAGCTTTGCCTTCTCCTCCTGCCCACGGAGCTGGCAGGGGGAACCTGTTCAGGGGATGGGATGCACATGGCACCGAGCATGGTGCCACAGGAAGGAGTTTTGTGCTGTGCTGGTGAGGCTCAGTGGGCACTCGTGCCTGGGCTTTGCTTCCTTGCTGCCAAGAGATCACTGGCACAGGAGCACGGGGAGCTTGGGGCTCTCAGTGAGCCCCGTGGGTTGGCTCTGCTGTGATGTGCTCGTGCAGAGGATTAGAGAGAGGACTCCTGGTGGCAGCCTGGTTGTGGAGAAGTTGAAATAAAAGCCTGGGAAATCATGACTGGCCAAAAGCATGTGGGGAGTCTGGGGAAGACTGATCCCATAGGGCAGGGGTCCAGTGCAGGGCTGGGCCCTATTAACCACAGCCACTGAGCCCACAGGACTCTTCAGCCAGAGACCAAATTAAAGTGTCTGAACGACTTTCCTGTGCCATTAAAAGTGCCTGCTGTATTCTGGGGGCAGTGCTGGTGTCTGCCTGAGCACAAATGGCAGAAAGAGGCAGGAAAACGGGTCCCAGGTGCTGGGTAGGATGTGCAGTGAGTCTTTTAGGAGTCAGTCCCATAATCTGAAGGTTGTGATTTCGATCCTCACATGGGGCACCAGTCTGTGGAAACTTCCTTCGTGAATTCCCTGGATGGGGAGACCCCTAAAAAGTTCTGTGCCCGGAATGAGAGATGGACAGGACTTTGGTATTTTTGGTCTTTAGGTTGTTGTTTATTTTCTCTCATCAAAGGTTTGGTACCTCACCTACATCTCAGACTTAGCATACAAAGAGAAGGCACCAAAAGTCACAGGACACACAGATTTAAGGTCTTTTAAAGCTATTTTGTCCAATTAACTCTTCAAATGTACTTTATTTCTACTTTTTTTACTAATAACTACTAATTTTTTTGTTCACGCAACATCTGTATTGAGGTTCTTTCTAACCAATCACTTTGTGTTCCCAACACTGCAGAAAATGGAGTAGATGAAGAACAAGAAGGAGATCAGACAATGCCCAAAATCCTCTATCTTGTCTCCTATCTACCTCCATACTAAAAACCCAAAACTCTTAAGTTTTTCACCCTGTGATAAACTATACTGCACGCACTCATAGATTCCAATTCATCCCAAATCTTGGAAGCTTTCTCCATGGATGAAGGTTAAAAGCAATGTTCCCCTGAGGGTCAGAACTTCTCAGGACAGGCAGAGAAATATTCCCTGTGCCCTGGGTTCCAGCACAAACGGGACACCAGAACAGCAGCAGGATTTACAGCAGCTCTTTACAGTGTCTGTGCTGCTGGGGACGCCAGCAGGCAGCAGCAGAGGAATGATTTCCTACCTGGAGCTCTGCTTTGGCATGGTCTGCCTGTGCTTTCCATATTTATAGAATAGGTGTGGGCTCCAGCCCCCCTGTAAGAGCTGCTCTGGCACATCAGCTGCTGCCATCACTGCCTGATTCTGTGCAGCAGATCAGCTGCAATGGTGCTTGCACAGCAGGGATGCAGCCAGACCCTTGCAGGCCCCACAGACACCTCCCTGGGGCTGCTCTTGAGCAGGGGCAGAGGCCAAGGCACGGGGTCAGGCTTCACTTGGCACCTCCTCTCTTTTCTGCCATTTGAACAGACTCAGGGACATTTCCTGCCCAAGGAGCAAGCCGCTCTCCTGCCCTTTGCTGCAGGCTGTTACCTTCTGTATTTTGGTCCACACACGCTCTCCAGTTCCTCCTGCCAGGATGTCCATGGCATCTGCCATCAGTGACTGCAGCTGGAGCACCAAGATACAATCAGTCAGTGTGGAATTCACAGAGAAATCATTTCCCTGAATACACAAATTAAACTCTAATTCAAATCCTTGGCACTCTGATGATTTTGTGGCTCATCTTGCACACAGTGAGCATGGCAAACTCATCTTTGTTTCAGTCCTTGCATTCTTGTGGATCTAAAATACTGTACCATTGCCTCCCCACAGTCCCCTTCCAGGGCAGTCCTGGCACCCTGCACCCTTCCCAACCCCTGGAGAATATTCACATGCTCCTAATTCAGAGACAGAGAGACAAGGGTTGGGTCCAGGGTGTGCTGCCCTTAGCATCAGTGTTTAGGAACAAACTGGGGAAAACTGGTACTTGAGACCTGTGCTATTGCTGCACTCTAAACAATTCTCTTCCAAAATGTTGGGTTAAGTTAAAGGGAATGCAGACAGAAGATTTTGGAGTCTCTTCACAAGCATTTTACATGAGGAATTAAGATCTACTGGCACTGTAGGTATCAGCATTCCTGGGGTGCACTCAAGGGCTCAGCCAAAGGTGTCCCTTCAGGGGAGGAGGACAGACACCTTCTGTCCACTGATGTACAGCAAGCAGGAGATGTTTCCCCCTCCTCTTTTCTCCCCAGCCCCCTTGGATTCCATCACTTTTGGCTGCAGCAGTCATCCCAGTGCTGGCCCCTGCTGGAGCTGGGTTGGGTCAGGGCCCAGCCTGTGCTTCTCAACAGCCCCAGGGATTCACCCTCTACTTGGGGCATCTCTGCAGCAAGCCTGACAAGTCACCAGGAGCAGGCAGGCAGGCAGGGTTTGTTCTGAGACAGGGAGCATGTGGTGCTGGGACCCAGCACAGAAAATCAGTTTTCCCTCCTTTCCCCCTCTCCTTCTCAGCTATACCCTGATTCAGGCTGTTTTGCTGCAGGTGCCTTCTGAGGTCAGAGGTGTCAGGGCAGCAAGAGCTGAATCATTGCAATCATTTTCCCAGACTGATCTGGGGAGGTTTTGGGAGCAGAGAAGGGATTTTCAATAGGTACAGACAGGTGAGTCCTGGTGGTTCTGTCAGTCACCCTTGTAGGTGATCAGCTCCTCCTCTATCAAAGCACTGAAGGAGGATTTGAGAACTCTTAGATCCCCACATTGGACAAAGGACTTCCAGAGCACCAGGTGTGTTGGATTAAGCTTTTTTCTGACTCAGAGATGGGGTAACTGAGAGGCATTTTAAAAACCTTTATTCTATTTTTTCTATGTAAACCTTCTATCAGACTTTAAGAATTCACTACAAATCCATTTCCCACAAGGGTGGAAGTACAGAACTCTGCCCTAGCCCTTCCTGCTCTGTCTCTCAGCCTGCAGAGGCCAAAACAAGTGTTGGAAATCAAAACCTACCAGCTTGTCATCCTCCTGAGAGATTCTCTGCAGGTAGGGAACAGTGGCCAGCTCAGCCATGGCCTGGGCCATCACCTGGGCCTGTTCCTCCCCTCTCTGCAGGTGGCTGAGCAGGCTGGCATGGTGGAACTGCTCAATGGCTCGGGCACAGGGGCCACGCTCATCCTGTGGGCCCAGGGAAAGAGAGGAGGTGAGAGGAGAGGCACAGGGACCACCCTGGTCCTTGGGGACCTGTGCCTCCAGGCTTCTCCTCGGTGTTTGTGCTGCTCCTGCTCTCAGCACCTCTCAGGCCCTGCTGCTGGGACGGGCTTCAGAGAGGCAACAACAAGAATTTATTGCCATAAGCTCTGCAGTAGGGCTAGGAAAATAAAGATGTCATGATAGATGGGAAGGGGAGACAGCAGATAAACAAACACAAACAGTTTTCTCCTTTGGAATTGGCTTTTCCATCACCCCCGTCCTGAATGTCACCTGACTTTCCTGGGTGGCTTTTCCAGTCTCAGGGGAGAGGCTGAGGAAAGCATGCAGGGCCTCAGCTCATGGTTTGGGTGCAGACAGGCCAACCCATGGTTTGAAAGACAGACCCTGGAGGAACTGAAGCTGGCAGGGGTGGTCTCTGGCCACCAGGCAGCCAGGAACATGGCACACTTGAAGCATGTTCCTGCTTTCCCAGCTTAGCCAGAGCCATGTGTGTATCAGTGATGTCATGAACTTCAGGCTGGGTGGCTGCAAAACAAAGGGGGTAGAATTGACTTCTCTGAAGTGCTGCCATGGTTTGATCAGCTTGGGTTTGGCACTGAGCTGGTTTGGTCAAAACCAGCCTGAGCAGAGCAAGAAGTTGGATTGCAAATGAGGAAGGAGCAGAAGGAAATGTTTGTTCTGTTAAAGCCCAAAGATATAATTTTTTCCTCTCCAAGTAAGTTGTAAGGCTTGAGTCTGTAGCTGCAGTTTGGCCATTTTTAATTTAGCTTACGTGTGATGGAAATAAGATGGAATCATGTTTGCAGCTTGAAGACAATCGTGGAATACTTGAAAAGAAACAAAAGTGGCCCAGTCTCTGTCAGGGCCACAAAGAGAGGCCAGTCCCCAGCAGCAGAGCAGCTCTGGCTCTGTACCCATCTCTGTTCCAGGCAGAGCTGGCACTGCCCTCTGCTCCTTGGGGCAGAGGCTCCATCTTGCTGGGATCACTGAATGCTCTGAAAACTGAAGGGAAAGGGAATGTTTCCCCTGACAATGGGCATGGACCTGATAGCTGTTTTCCAACCCAGTGACTCTCTTTTCTCTCCTGGGGCTTTCCTCCTCTCCCTGGCAGCTGTCACAGTGATCCCTGGGGCTGGTTATGAGCCCACAGGTCCCCAGTTCAGCCCAGTTCCCTGTCCTTGCTGCTCTGGAGGTGGCACCAGGGAAGCCCTTGCCTAAACCACGGGGCTGCTGTGCCAGCCTCCTTGGAGAAAAGAGCACTTGGCTGCTGCCTTACGTGGTGCTGGGGTTTCACCTGGGTTTTCTGGGAGTGCACTTGGGTTTCAGCAAGAATATTTGAATGTCAGTCAGAGGGGAGGTGTAAAGCTGATAGAAAATAGTGCTGTGTGGGAAAATAGTGCTGTGTAAATTCCTACAGTGGGGACTGTAGCAGCACTCTGCTCTCATCTCTGACAGGATGAGTTTCTTTTCCCTGTGCCCTGAAAACCAGACTTCTCTGCTTATCTCTGCTGGAACTGTGTGGTCCTGTTCCTCCAAATTCATTTACAGAAGAGGGGAGTCATGGTCAGTGCAAAACCTGCCTGATTTCAAAGTTTTTTCTCTTCCTGTTACTCTTTTGAGACTGCAGTAGTTGCAATAGAGGAATCTCACCTCCAAAAGCAAAGAGAGAATTGGGGTGGGGGGGTGTGGAATAAAAAAAATTTTTAAATTGCAGTTTTTCTGGGGCTTTCAGAAAGACCAGGATTTGGTTGTGTTTCCAGTGTCCAACCCACACTGTTTGTAGTTATAGCTTTGAAGGGAGGGAATGCCCCCAGCAGGAACAGATTTACAAATCTCCCAAAGCTGCCACTTGCATTACTCTGCACATCAGGAGCTGAGGCTTTTGGTCATCCAGAGCCAAGAGCAAAGGGCTGCAGGAAAGCCCTGCAAAGAAGCAGCTGTGTTTCCTCAGGGCTGTCTGCCCTCCATCCACCCCACTTCCCTCAGGCCAATGGGGATGCTTTTGGCCAAGCCCTGCACACAGGCTCCAGTGCTCACTGCTGCTAGAAGGAAAGGAGTCTGAGCTTGCCCAGATCTCTAGCTCATGTTCCTTTGCTCAGCAGAATAATTGAAGAATTGCATGGGAATGTCTTGTCTATGTGCCAATTTGGTTGTTGAGCCTTGTGCTAATTGTCAGTGCTAAAAGCTGTGCCCGTTATAGCAGAAAGGGGGGAGCAGAGGTAACCACCATCATCTGGCCCATGAGAAGGTTACTTCACACCTCCACTCCGATCTCAGTCACTAGAAATGCTTCAAGGAGCAGCGAGGAGCCCCTGATGGAGCTCAGGGTGTGAGGTGAAGTCTACTGTGGGTATGAAATAAGGGTGAGCAACTCTGTTGGTCGTTGTGCAGTCGGGGTATGATATCACAGGCAATAAAGATGGGAGAAAATTGCATGCAGAGGGACTTTCAAGAGGCTGTGGTCGCTGTTAAGGACCACAGTTAGGTCCTTTTCATTTGGACTCCTTTTCAAAAGAGTCTGAACCCACCAGACCCCTGTTCCTAATGCAATTCACGGAGCATTTCTGCAGGAGCAGACACTGCAGGAGCAGGTGCAGCAGGAGTTACCCCCAAAAAGGACATGTCCTTCCCACACACCACATCCCAGAAGGGAGTGGGGTCCTCACCTTTATCTTGGAGCTTCCTATAAAAGCCATGGCTGCCATGATCCATTTCCCAGTGTTCTGCCAAAATGTTTCTGCTTCTTCCTCCGTGCTGGAACTGAAAGTTATTTTCTGGCCTAGGAAGTGAAATCACAGAACCACAGAGGCTGTGTTTATTCATCTCCATTTTCTTCAGGGGAACTGGCAGGATGTTGGGTGAACTGGAGGAGGAGTGAAGGGGATGGGAAGAGCTCCCTGGGCTGTCAGGGCTGGAAATAGGTCCCAAGACACCCCTCACCCTCTCATTTAGTAAGGATTTTGGGGGTCACCCCCGAGCCAGGCCAGTTCTTGAGCAACTTGGCGCACCTGGAAAGACTGGCAGTTTTTGAGTTACAAACTTCTCCACAGTTCTTCCAATCTCTTTGTTTCTGAAGCCCAGAGTCAGTAAGTACTGCTGGCCAGGATGAGATTCAGCCTTCTCTGGCAGCAGGTGAATTCCATGAGGATCTGCACAGGGAAAGGAAAATAATTTCCGCTGTCATATTTCAGCTGTAAGAGAAGTTCCTTCTTTGGAGAAAAATACGAGAAGTCTAAGAAGGAGTGAAATGGTCTCCAGAAACCTTCCCAAAACTCAGACAACAAAACCAACACATCCAGCCCTTGCTGGGCTTTGAATCTTAGGGCTCTGCAGCTTTTTGCATCAACAGCCTAAATTTTGCTGATGCCTGAGATAAACCATATTCTGCCCACTTCCCCACAGTGCTGTGGAAGTGTCTGAAGGCCAAGCAACCCAAACTCTCCAGCTGTCTCCAACTCTTCTGAATTCAGCTGCACAAACACAGTCCACAGTGCTTAAGGGCAGCTGAAACCTGCTGGTACCTGTAAATATGTGCTGCACGTAGTCAGGGTGCTTCTCTGCAAAGGTTTTGTTGGCCTCCTTTATTTTGTCAGCCTTGTCCTCTTTCTCAAAAGGTGTGTACAGAACAGAAAAAGAGACTTCTTCACTGAGGGCTTCTTGAGTCATAGCCTAAAAAAGGGGAGAGAAATGATAAATTTAATGTTGGGTAGAGGCTGTTTAAAAAAACCTAAACTAAACAGCTCTGTGGTTTGGAAGGATACTCCGTGAACCTCCGTCTTCAAGGAGGAGGCAGAGACAAGAGAAGGTCTTTCAGATGGAGAGAAAAAGTAATTCCATGCTCTCTGAAAGTCACATCAGGAAGACTTACTAAAAAATGCCTTCATCAGCCGTATCCAGAGTTATTGTGTCAGGGGAGGTTTGGGTTGGATGTAGGGACAGGATCTTCCCCAGAGGGTGGTCAGGCAGTGGAAGAGGCTCCCTGGAGAAGTGGTCACAGCCCCAGGCCTGACAGAGCTCCAGGAGCAGCTGGACAGCACTCTCAGGCAGAGGGTGTGAGCCTTGGGAATGGCCCCGTGCAGGGCCAGGAGTTGGTCTCAGCCATCCTTGGGAAGGATAAAAGTTCAACAAGAAAGTGTCACAGATATGTGTGCTTGGCTGAAAGATCTCTGAATGCAGATAGAGAATGGGATAGAAATGGAAGCAAGTTTTGATACAGAAGAATAATAGAAGTGTAGATTGAGGTTTGCTGAGCCAGTCTTGCTGGGCAACTAAGAAAGCCAAGGTTACGTTGAGTTGGAAAGGGGTTTTATGAC
>JANIJU010000029.1:0-17776 GCA_025504685.1 Leucosticte australis
GTGTCACAATGTCCCCTTGGTTCCATGAGGCCCCGCGGTGTCAGAACGGCCCCTTGGTTCCACTGGGTCCTGGAGTCTCCCAAAGGTCTCCTTGGTTTCACAGTGTCAAAATGGTGAAACCCCTTGGTTACACAAGGCCCTGCAGTGTCTCAGTGGCCTCTGTGGTTCCACCAGGACCCAGTGTCACGGTGCACTCCCTGGTTTCATTTGGCCCCTGAGCATCACCATCCACTCTTGGTTCTGTGGGGATACACAGTGTCACCATGGTCCTCTGAGTTCCATGAGGCCCTGCAGTGTCACAATGGCCCCTGGCTTCCCCAGAGTGTCCCAGTCATCACAGAATGACAGAATCAAATAGGCTGGAAAAGACCTTTGGGATCATCAAGTCCAACCAATGCCCTAATACTGCCTTGTCACCCAGACCATGCCACAAAGTGCCACTGGAAAGGGACAGTGATTCTGTCACCTCCCCCCTGGCCAGCCCAGTCCAATTCCCACTCACCCTTCCCATGAAGAACTTCTTCCTATTGTCCAGCCTAAATCTCCCCTGGTGCAGCTTAAGGCTGTGTCTTCGTGTCCTGCCCTCCAGCAGATCCACACTCACACCCAGCTTGGTGTCGTCTGCAATTTGTGAATGGTGGACTCGATCCCCTCAGCCAGATCATCACTGAAGATATTAAACAGGACTGGGCCCAACACAGATCCCTGGGGACACCACCAGTGCCTGGACACCAGCTGGGTGCAGCACCATCCCCACCACTCTCTGGGCCCAGCCTCAGCCAGTACTTAAATGTCCCAGTGAGGAGGGAACCTGCCCAAGCTGTGGGCTGCAGCTTTTCCAGGGAATGCTGCAGTGCCAAAGACCTTGCTGAATTCCAGTAAACAATATCCACAGCCTTTCCTGCATCCACAGATTGGTCACCTGGTGATAAAAGGAGACCAGGTTGGTCAGGCAGGACCTGCCACCCCTAAATCCACGCTGGCTGGCTCTGATCCCTCGGCCATCCTGTGGGTGCCCTGTGATGGCACTCAGGGTGATCTGTTCCATAACCTTGCTGGGCACCCAGGTCAGGCTGACTGGCCTGGAGTTCCCCAGCTCCTCCTTCCAGCCCTTCTTGGGGATGGGCTCACACTGGCACCTCCAGTGCTCTGGGGCCTCCCTGGTGAGCCAGGACTGATGGTAAATGATGGAGAGCAGCTTGGGGAGCTCATCCACCAGCTCCCTCATCCCCCTAGGATGGATCCCATCTGATCTCATACACCTGTGAGCATCTGAGTGGCTCAGCAGGTCACCAACTGCTTCCTGCTGGATTCCAGGGGGCTGTTCTGCTCCCTGTGCCCATCTACCAGCTCAGGAGAACACTTGTCATGAGGACAGTCTGACTTAATATTGAAAATTGAGATAAACAAGGTGTTAAGTAGCTCAGCCTTTTCCTTATCTTAATTTACTATATTCTGCACTGCATCCAGTAAAGAGTAGAGGGTCTCCTACTCCTTCCTTTTGCTATAATTTTTTTTTAATTATTTTTATTCTTTTTACAGAACCCTCCATGTTAAGTTCTAATTGAGCTTTCACATCTCAACTTTTCTTTCTGTATGACCTAACGACATCCTTAAACACTTCCCGAGTTGCTGGTCCTTTTTTTCCCCCTGAGTTCCCACAAAAGCTCCATGTCAGGCCAGTCATTTTCCTGACCAGCTCATCTTTTGCCACACTGGGACAGGCTGCTCCTTCCCCCCTTAAGATTACTTTCTTGAAGCATGTCCATCTTTCCTTGACCCCTTTGCTCTTAAGGGCTGTTTCACTTCAAAAAATCAGTACCCGGTTTGGTACTTCCCAAATCAGCATCTGAAATAGGCCAAAGTCTGCCCTTCCTAATTCCAGTACAGAAGTTTTGTTGCTGCCCCTCCTTCTTTCACAGAACATTGGAAACTTGATTTTTCATGGTCCCTGTGCCCCAGGCAGCTTCCGAGCCCCCCATCTGCCACCAGCCCTTCTCTGTTTGTGAACAGCAGGAGACAGAGCTTTCCTTGGCAGTGGGAGTGTTACCAAAAATTCAGCAGAACAGAAAACTCCTTAACCCCAATGCAGCATTAAGAAGCAGCATTCTTTATTCAGCTGGATGCACAGGGGACAGTTCCTCTCAAAGCTATGCATGCTGAGCACAGCAAAGTTTCTGTTTGTTTTCTGTATTTTGCACACATAATCACTGATTGTCCTGGACTAAACACACATATGATAATCATTTCCCCAAAATCATTAACATATTTCCCCTCCCTTTACCCATGCCCTTCTGTCCTGGGGGTCTCTCTGGTGGTCCCTGGTGGTCGTGGACCCCAATGTTCCAGTGGGCCTGGCTGAGCTGGCAGGACACTGAGGCTGGTGAACTTCCAGTTCCCCTGCTCACACAATGGGCATGGTGTGGTTTCCATAGGCCTGGGGTGTTGGAGAACAAGCTCCAGGTGTCAGCTCACCTGGTGGAGACAATTTATCGTCTGGTAACATGAGGTCATAGAGTGGGCTATGACATCACAGAGTGAGTTATGTGAGGTCATAGAGCAGCTATGACATCATAGATAGCCTCTGTGACATCACAGTGCCAGGTGTGACATCACAGGGCAGAGGTCTGACATCACAGAGCAGATTATAACATCACAGACTCTGCTGTGATGTCAGAGGCCAGCTCTGTGACATTACAGAATGGTCTATGACATCGCAGAGAAGGCTGTGACATCACAGGGCAGAGGTCTGACATCACAGAGCAGACTATGACATCACAGACTCTGCTGTGACATCAGAGACCAGCTCTGTGACATTACAGAATGGGCTATGACATCACTGAGCAGGCTGTGACATCACAGAGGTGCTGTGTGACATCCCAGCAGGGCTGTGTGAGCTCACTGGGTTGGTCACTCCACCCCAGCTCCCCCTCACAGTTTCTCCCAACAAGTCCAAGGCTGTCCATGCCCAGCGGGGTCCCTGTCCCCCGGGATCCCCCCGGCCCACCTGGAGCCACAGCCTCCACCAAAGGATGTTCCACAGGATCCACCCCAGAGCCTGACATGGGGACAAGGGGCTGGGCTGTGTGACCAGGACACCAAGGACGTGGATTATCCAGGTCACTGTGGCCTGGTTTGGGTTCCCCAGGGCAGGAAAGATTCTGGCAGCTGGAGCAGGGTCTGGGAAGGGCCTCCAAGGTGGGGCTGGAGCCCTTGGGCTGTGAGCAGAGGCTGAGGGAGCTGGGCTTGTCCAGCCTGGAGCAGGGAAGGCTGAGGGGCTCCTCATCCCAGCCTGGCAGTGCCAGCCAGGAGGTGATGGAGAACACAGAGCCAGGCTCTTCCCCGGGGGGCCTGGTGGGAGACAAAAGCCAATGGGTGGAAGGGGAAAGAGGAGAGATCAGCCAGGACAAAAGGAGATGGAATGAGTCAGGCTGGTTTCAGCATTTCCTCAACACCAAGAGCAGCCTGACCTCCCTTCTCCATCCACCACTGACAGCTTTGCAAATCAGGAATTGTTTGAGCTGTTTTGCCCCCACTCCAGGACAAGCATCCTGATACAAGAACTTAATTGTGGTTATATCTATCTCAGAACCATGTTTGTCTAAAATTAATTTTAGTATGGAAATCACCTGTGGATGGTGCACTCATCAGACGCTGCTGGGACGTTGCACATAGCTCAGGGAAGAGTGTGATTGTTATTAAATTGTGTCCTGTTCAACCATGGTCTGTTGGCCATGAAGAGAAACTTTCTGTGCCTCTGACTTCCACTAGCTCCTGACCCCCAAAGGACACTAGCCTGATGGGTTGTGGTTCCCACTCCAGTGGTGGCACTTGGACCTCCCTCCATAGCCAGAGCAGAGCTCCCTTGTCCCAGAAAGTCCCTGGCAATGCAGGGATGAAGGAAACAGAACAGGCTGTGGGGATCAGGGGCAGGGCAGGGCCAGGGATTTGGGGTGGTTGTGAGCCCAGGGCAGGAGCCAGCCCTTGGCCTTGGTGAACCTCATCCCATTGTCCTGGGCCCATGGCTCCAGCCTGTCCAGATCCCTCTGCAGAGCTTCCTGCCCTCCAGCACAGCCACACTGCCACCCAGCCTGGGCTCACCTGGGAACTGACTGAGGGTGCCCTCGATGGCCTCATCCAGATCAGCAATAAAGAGATTGAACTGACCTGGCCCCAGTCCTGAGCCCTGGGGACATCCCTGGATGTGACTCCATTCCTCAGCTGCTCTGAGGGCCAGGGGTTGGATGAGGGAAATGGAAGGGAGGGGGTAGGGACAAAGTCTGATTGATTGTCAGCCATGAAGGGTCTTGATTTTCATATCTGTCCAAACTGCATCAGGAGGTGCTGGGACAATATCAATTGGACATTGCTGATATCAGTCTAAAACAGGAAAAGAAAACTGGAGAAAACAATTCACTCTTCATTGTTTTCCAGATAGTATATTCAATTTAATTACACTTCTGAAATCTGACCAACTAACCACTGAAGAATTAAAAGCTTGAATGATTCCCAGGGGCATTTCTTGCTTGGGTGTTTTGAACAAATGTTTTTGAGCTTTTGTCACTGAATTCCTGAACTGAAGAGCTCAAGAAAGAAGAGGCCTCTGGAGTAGCAAAATTAATCAGCAACCTCCAAGTAGCTGAGGATCCATCCCCATCAGAGCAGCAATGAACAGAAATGGGCACAGCTCTGGGGCTGCCCCAGCTCTGGGATGGGCCCTGGGCCTGGAGCAGGAGCAGCTCTGGAGGGCCCCAAGGCCGGGGCTCTTGTGCTGCCCTGGGCAGGTGGGATGGCAGCAGGGGCTGCAGAGCTCTCAGCACCTCAGCCAGAGGGGAGCAGGGCACCCAGGGAGCCTCCTTGTGCCTTGGCCAAGCCCCTTCCCCCATGGCTGGGGCTGAGTCCTGTGGCAGCTGCAGCTGCTGCTGTGCCCTTGCCAGGGGCTGAGGCCGTGGGGCAGTGCCCAGAGCAGCCTGGCCTGAGCAGAGCTGTGGGGCCAGAGCCGGCTGGGCTGGGCTGGGGAGAGGCCCTTGGTGCTGCCCAGAGCTCAGGGCAGCTGGGAGAGCTTGCAGGGAGCTGGGCTGGGCTCCGAGAGCCTGGCCCAGACACCATCAGTGTCCATCTCAGCCTGGCTGAGCGTGCAGGGGCAGGACTCAGGCCAGGCCTTGTGGGGCAGGGCCAGCGCCTGTGCCAGCCATTGAAAACAGGCAAGTGGCCCAGAGAGGAGGCTGCTGTGTGCCCTTGGGGGCATGGACAGAGCAGGGAGGGGGCCCAGGACATTTGTCAGCGCCAGCCTCTGTGCCCAGCCCTTGGCAGTCCTGGCTGCTGAGCCCAGCTCTGCCCTGGGCTGAGTTTGGCTGTGGCCCAGCTCCATCCTCCTGCGGGGCTCAGGGCCTGTTCCCGGCCATGGCCAGCCCTGGCTGCCTCTCTGCTGGCCCAGAGGCCGGCAGAGCCCGGGGCAGGGCTGTCTGTGCAGGCCCACAGGTGCCTTTGCAGGAGCTGGCAGAGGCTGCCCAGCAGGGAGGCCATGGGGCACAGAGCCCCAAGGCTGCTGTGGGCACCACGGCCCAGGGGCCGTTCCCAGCCGCAATGCTCCTGGCCTGGGCTGGGCCTGCACAGGGGCTGGGCCACCATGGCTGGGCCAGCACAGGCCACCAAGGGGCCACGCAGCCGCTGCCGGGGCTGACAGCAAGGCCAGGCACAGACAGGCAATTGCTGAGCATGGCCTGCGCTGGCCAGGGCTGGCTGTGCCAAAGGCAGAGCTCAGCTGCCCTTGGGGGCTGCAGGAACAGTCCAGAGCCCAAAGAGCCTCCATGGCTGTGCTGGAGACCAAGGCTGCAGGAGGGAAATGCAGGGCTGCTGTGGGATGGGGAGGGCATTGAATTCCAGCACACACCTCAGCTCTCTGATGATCCCGGCACCATGCTGGGCCCTGTTCCACACTGAAGCAGAGCAGATGTTGATGGGACAGGAGCCCTGTGGGGCTGTCAGGGACCTGCAGCTTGCAAGGTGCTCTGCTCTCCCTCAGGTGCTCTGGGAGAGATCCAATCCCAGCTGGGCACCTCAGGGCACAAGTGGCACTGCCTGTTCATGGGCACACAGCTGATGTCTGCCTGGAAAGGGGCACATGTTTTAATTCCTGTTAATTTCATAATATAGAAGTAAATCTTTATCATCTGGATCACTTGAGTACTTTTGAGAACATTTTCCTGCCAGGAACAGGAATTTTCTGGATCTACTGGATTCTTCTGCTGATGGCAGGAGAAGAAATACTCATCTTCCTCTCTACCATTACCACCAACATTCAGTCTAATATTTCATTACCCCCTTCCTTCAGGTGTTTCCAGGTCTTCTGGATAAATTGCCATATCAAAGGACATCTCTTCACTAGACCCGCTGGATCCATGTCCTTCCCATTGCTCCCAGATTTCCTCCTCCAGATGCTTTCTGGTCATTTGAGTTCCTCCCAACTGACTGGCTTCATGCATTGAGCTTCAGGAAGTTGCTCAATATTTCTGAAGTTCAAACAAATATCACATCAGTCAAAATCTTATTCGCATTTATATCTATCCTAGAATTACCTTTTCTTATGTGTTTATCTGAAACTGTTTCTGTCCGGAAATCCCTTGGGGGTGGGGACATGTCAGATGCTGCTAGGAGATCATCACAGAAAGCTGAGGGAGGAGCTGTGATGGTTATTAAACTGTTCAAATGTTCAACTTGTGTTTGTTGGCAAGAAACCTCTCTGTGCCTCTGAGTGTCACCAGTCCCTGAGCCCAAAGGACACAAACCTGATGAGTTGGGGTTCCCATTGCAGGGGCTGCACTTGGACCTTGGCTCTGCACAGGAGAGCTCTTCATCCCCTTTCCCTCTTTTCCTCCCTCTGGGCATGGAGGGAGCTCCTGACTTCAGCCTGTGACTGGTGTGTGCAAAGAGCAAATCTGGGCAGAATCGGGGCAGGGAGGGTTTGGGGGGACCTTGGGATCTGTGCTGGGTGCAGAAGGTGTTTTCCATTGCTCTGAAACTGTCTGATGTGAAAAGTGGATTTCTTATCCAGCAGAGGAATGACTTTTGCATTTGATGGAGCTGTGCCTTCCCTTGTCTTTGTTGGCTGACAATGAATGAACATCCTATCGCCGGCCGGGGGTTTATATACAAATCACAAACAGGCTGGTACTGCTGTGGAACGTGCCTTGAGCTGTTTTATTTTTCAGCATCAGTCTTATTACATGGTTATGATGGGAAGATGCCATCAGCTCGTATCCCAGGCAGCAGACAAAGAACTTAATGTTACAACTTACTTTAAAACTTTTTTGACCAATCACACAAAGCAGAAGCACATTGACAGTGGCTCCATCCAAGCACTATAAGCACACGTCCCTTTACTTAAAACAACACTTGCTTATTTCAAATACAATGCCTGCTTGTAAGCCTTAAAACACAATGCACAGAGTTCCATTATTAAGCTTCAAACGTCCTAATAGCTTGATAGATAAACTTTTCTGCAGCTTAGGAAGTTATCCTAGACAAGTGTTAATAAACAGACCATTGTTCTATTTGTCCTTGCGTTTCTACTTTTTAAATAATTTTTCTGCAGACCTATCTCATGGCTACTGCTTAGCTTTAATCACAGTTCTGCTGTCTCTGAGGCCTGCCTTTTGCAGCTTTCCCAAAACCCACTGATTTTGTGGATTCCCACATGGGGGGACTTTGGGTCAAGGGCAGGCAGGTGATTGGGATCTGCAGTCACTTGAGACACTGGGAGCACTGGGCAGTGTTGATCACCTTGCAGACAAGGCTGAGCCCTGGGCAATGCCTCAGCTGTGCTTCTTGCCACAGCCAGACCACTCCATTTCCCTTTCCCCGTAGGCCCCAAACCAGTCCCATATCCAGCCCGAGAGCAGAGTCCAGAGGGCAATGTCCCCTGCCCTGCCCCTCACCCTGTCCCACCCATGGCCACAGTGCCCACTCAGAGCACCTGTGTCCCACTCTGCACAGCTGCCCCATGCAGGGTGCCAGGGGCCCATCCACAACAAGGCTCAAATTCCAGCCCTGGCCCTGGCTGCCATCACCTGCAGCTCCCCAGGGCCCTTGTGCCCACACAGGGTCTCTGCAATGCCCTGGCTCTGGGCCCAGGCCAGAACTGGCCCTGAGCAGGATGTGCCCATCCCCAGGGACATGGGGAAGTGGGCACCTGTCCCCAGGCAGCCACTCGGAGCTAACTGGGGTAACAGAGGTGCCCTGTGAGGAGGAGGGGTGTTGGTGCCCTGCCAGCATCTCTGTTTACCCAGGCCCTGAGGCACCAGGAAGACATTCAGACATCTTGGGCTTCCAGGAAGGAAAATCCGCAGTGAAGTAGCTCCTGAGAGCTGTCCGTGGCTGTGATTCCTGTTTGACATTCCAGGGCATTAGTGAAGGGTTCTGCACATGTCTTTCCCCAAGGACAATGTGGATCTATCCGAGATGTCTTGTGGCCCAGCTGGGAAAACATTTCAGGCCACTGCCTTGACTCTTGGGTGCTCTGGAACTCACCCAAAGAGGCACAGTGCCCACGGGGGAAGATTTTCCTCGGGGGTTTTGTTGCTTTGTGCCCATGGAGGAGAGACCAGAGTGTCCCCATGGGGGATTCTTGACCAGGTGTGTGAGTGCTGTGATGTCATTGGTGTGCTGAGGTCACCTTGGAGAAGAAATGAGGAAGTGTCCAAATTGGGGAACTTTGACCAAGGAGAGCTCCAGGTTACCTTAGAGATCAGTGCCAGCCAGGGGGTTGACATTGGACAGGCATTGACCATGTGTCAACAGCCCAGGTAGAACGAGCTGGACACACATGGGGGCTCCCATGTGCAGTTGGATTGGCCCCCAGTTTTGGGGGTCCCAAGGGAATGTCCCTGCTTCCTCCAGGGCTGTGTCTGAACTGAGCAGAAACTGTCCCTACACATGCTCCAGGCAGGTCAGGAAGGATGAGCTTTCCCACTCCTCTCAACCACTCTCAGCAGGGAAGAGCCAGAATTTTCCTGCTCCAGGGAAAGGCACTGGTGACACAGCCCACGCATCACCCCCTGGTTCTGTCTGTAGCACTGGGGCTTGGACATGAGGAATAGAGAATTTCCCTGGGGTGGGGAAGCTCTGATGTTGGGAAGGATGAAAGTTTGACAAGTCTCACAGATATGTCTGCTTAGCAGAAAGATTTTTAAATGTAGAGTCTGATGAAGGAATAGAGATGGAAGCAAGTTTTGATATAGAAGAAAGAAATTGCTGAGCCAGTCTTACTGGATAACCAAGAAGGCAAAAGGTATGTTAGTTAGAAGGGGTTTTTATGGCTTAGAGCAAAGGATAAACCCACCTCAAACAAGATGTTTTTACCAAGCAGGAAGATAGCACAGGTGAACAAGCCTGCTGATGTGGCAAGTAGGAAAAAGGTCTCAGAATTTTCCACTGCAAGAAAGCTGAAAAACAACTTCTAGCTTAAACTGTAATGCACTAACTTTTAGTGATTGGAGAATAATATTATGAATATGGTAATTATAGTAGTTATGATAGTCTATAGGTAAAAGTTAAGGTATAGGCTGATTCTACTGTATTAAGATGCTCAGCAAAGAAAAGTAAATAATGCACTGTAACCAAAACCAAAGGGTCTCCAGGCCTGCCTGCAGCTGGAGCTGACATCTGTAGGCACAGCTCTGTCACCCACGACCCTGGATGGCTGTAACCTCTTGGATGGAATAAACTGCATTTTGGAGAACTGCCTGGATTCCCACATCCCTCATTTTGGCTCTTACATCAGGGGCCACAAGCGAGAGCTGAGGCACATCTGTCAGGGTGAGTGAGGGCACCGGGCTGCCAGCCCCGGCTGCCGGGGGGAACTGCAATCCCTGCCCCGCTGCCGAGGGCTCTGCTCCCTGTGCGGGGCAGGGCTGGCGTGGCCGGAGCACACGTGCTGATTTCAGGCCCACGTGGGGCAACAGTGTCCGGCAGCTTCGGGCTGATCCCCTTGCTCCCTGCTCCCTCCTGGCCATGGCAGAGCCGGCCGGCATGGCCCTGGCACGGGGGTCTCCTCGGGTCCCTGCAGATCTGGGATCTGACCGTGGCTCTGTTCCCCTCTCTTGCAGGCCTTGAAGACAAGGCAGAGGACATCAGCCCTTCCACCAGAAGCCTGGCTCTCGAAACAGCCTTTGTCCTCCGGGCTGTGGAGAGAGCTCCGGGCTCCATTTTGCAGAAGCTGCAAGATCGGTTTCTCAGGGCATGCAAGAAACGGCCTTGTCTCTGGGGCCACAGCTGGCTGTGCTGCTGGGGCTCTGAGGAGCGCTGATTTGAGAGGCTCTCTTTCTGCTAGGGCCATCTCAGTCAGGGGGGATTTTTTTTTTTTCTTTAAGATTGGTTTTTTTCCTTCATTTGAGTTGTTCATTAGGCAATAAATATAGACTGTTTTCTAATACCCAGACTCCCAGGAGCTTTCTTTGGTCCCCAGTGTCCACAGGGCACCGGGGAAGAGGGGAAAACGGGTCCTTGTGCCAAGCGAGCTACCCAGGCATGCAGTGGGGAAGGGGAAATGGCCAGAAGTCCCTTGGCCTTTGGTGGTTCTGCTGAAGCCTTTGTGCTGGCAACAGAGCGGCTGGGCAGGGGCCAGAGCTGTGGGGATCCCTGCAAGAGCGGTGCCTGGGGAGGGCCACAAGCCCTCCTGCCCAGCCAGGAAGGGCCATCCGTGTCCTCCTGCCCTTGTGTTGCTGTCTGCATTGCTGAGGGCTCTGAGGTGCCTCTTGATCCGGCTCCTCTGGAGCTCCCTTGGGTCTGCGCCGCTGCTGGGCAGGTTGGCTGGGGGAGACCCTGAGGGGACCCTGAGGGGCGGTGGGAGGCATGAGGGCCCTGTGGGAGAGTGGGGGCAGGAGGCTCCAAGGGGACAGAAGTGGGTAGGAACACAGGCTGGTGGGAAGCCCTGAGGAATTGGGTGTCAGAGGCCATAAGCAGCCCCCAGGCTGCCACCTTGTCCCTGACAGCCGGCTGCTCTGGCGCTTCCCCAGAGAGGCTCCCACGCCTGGGGCAGGAGCCCTGGAGGCCGGGCCTCAGCAGGAGGGTGGGGACACCCCCGAGGTGCCCAGGCTGGGCTGGCTGAGGACAAGGAAGGCAAGGGGGCCCTGCCGGGGCACGGTCACTGGGTGCTGCCAGGGCAGTGGGCAGAGCAGGGCTGGCGGCCAGCCCAGGCCCCCGCGGCTGCCCAGGCCACGGTGCTGAGGGTGAGGCCCTGCTGACACAGAGCTCTGGGCCCGCAGAGCTTCTGCCTCCGTGGCGAGGGCGGCGATGTCTCCTCGAGCAGGGCTGCTGAGTCGCTGCTGCCAAAGCAGCTCTGGACACCACAGAAACAGCACCAGAGCACGCACAGGAACAGCAGCACCCCAAACGCCAGCACCTGCTCAAGGAGGCGTCTGCACCAGCCGCCATTCAAAAGGGGGCGATCCTGTGGGCACCATTGCATGGGATTTAGCAAAAGGCTTCAGCACACTTGGCCACAATGACTTTCTCTTGGCTTGCCAGCCTCACAGCAATGCTTGGCAGCTGCAGCCTATACTCCTGACTGACTTCAATGGCCATGCTTGAGGGCAGACTCGCCTTCCACTGGCAGGTATCCCCAGGCAGCAGCATTGGTGCCATTGTGACAGGCAGCACGAGCCCTGCGCTGCAGCTGCCGTCCCTCTCCTCTGTGCAGGCACCTTAAAAAAACCTGCATGAGCTTCCAACCTAAATCGTGGCCTGGCTTGGAACAAAGGAAGCAGCAGCAGGCGCTGAAGTAAGGCAGGCACTTGTGGCCAGCAATCAGGGTTGGAGGGAAGCACTTTGGTATCTGTTGAGGACATGGCTCGCTTCACAAGCTCAGGCTTTGCTGCTAGAAGATCCTGCTTTGCTCTTGCTGGAGCCCATTCCCTACCAATGCATTAGCTTCCATTGTTCCTGGATCAAGTCTGGTGAACCTGTGGGCACCAAGTCTGTCCTGTGTGCATCTGACAGCATCTGGCTCCTTCAGGGGGCTGGCACCATCATCAGAGACACAGAACAGCTTCTCCTCCCAGAGTTATCCCTATCCTCTGCACTTCCCCAGGTGTCTGCCTTGATATTCACCAGAGACTGCCCTGTTTGTGGCCATCCATGGCCGTGCTCAGCAGGCAGCCAGTTGTGTTTGCATGTGAGCTGTCACAGGAAGACACGCAGCAAGTAGACAGTTGAATAGCAGAGGCTGGGCCAATTCTTTTTCTTTCAGAGTGCAAGAAAGACGTAAAAGCACAAGGAAACATGACAGTGTTTTGGTGGAGTCTCTTTGTCCTGTGAAATTCAGTAGCTGTTGGTGTTTCTGTGTTACTGCTAATCCTTTCCTTGAAAAAATTATTCCAGGAGGGAGCAACATCATCTGGCACATACCAAATGTTGCCACCAGGTGCTCCAGGTACTCCTGCCAAGAGCCCCTGTAGGATGGAGCACAGCGCCCAGTGCAGGTCGGCTTTGGCTGCCCTCTGGCAGAGAAGCCCTCTGGAGGCACAGGTCTCTGGGGCAGGAGATGGGCACCAGTGCTGCTCCAGGGCTCAGGGAGACTCTGCTTGGGCGGGGACTCTGCCACATGGGCTGATGTCAGTGCTCCGCGGGCCCCAGGGCTCAGAGCAGCATTGGTGCCCTGGCCCACACGTTCCTCATCTGTGTCACAGGGGCACACTTAGCACCAGTGTCAGAGTCCTGCTCAGACTGTGGCTTTGCCTTTCAGAGTCACTTTGCATTGGCATGTGGGGCACTGATATGTAATACGTTGTGTCCAAAATTTCTGCGGGACCCCTGTGGAACCAAACCCCCGCCCCTCTGTTCAGCTATCAGGGGTGCAGATATGGGTGCTGTCAGGAAAAGTATTGTTTTAAATACATATTATAATATTGGCTTTTTGCAAATATTTAGATGGATTCTGTATCTATATTAGAGTAACTTTGCTATAAAAACATAGGCCTTTTTTTTTGTTGTTAACTAAGCCTAGACATAGTAGTGAAATAGCTGATATAGTGTGCCTGGGTTAAACTGCCTGCTTGGTTGGGATAACATTCAATAAACATTTGATGGAGCCCCCTGCTGCTGACATGCCAATTATCAGCACCCACTGTCTGTAGAAAACATGGACCAAAGCCCAAACAGGAGGTGATAACAAGGGCGGACTCAAACCACAGCCAGGAAATGCACATGCTCTGAAAAGGTGGACCCGAGGAGGAGCCATGCTAAACAATTCTTGGAACATGTAAACTAGTTTGGGGAAAAGTTTAAATATGCATAATTGTTTATGACTATGCAGTAGGCTGATGCAATAGAAAGGGTATGTAAAGGACATCTCTGAAATAGCAGGTGTGCTCTTGGCTGAATGCCAAGCACCCACTGCAAAAAACTTTGCTTTATTCTCTTTGCCTCTTATTGTCCTTTATTCAACTTTTAAACTTTTACAGGAGAGTGAACCTCCTTTTTCACAATGGGGATAAAATGGGGCATGGGGTGCTCAAATGCCTCAAGAAAGCACCAAAACAATCCAAGCACCACATTCCCCTCATGCCTGGGCTGGCAGCCCAGCAGCTCAAGTAGAAGAGTCTTCCAGGAGCTCAGGGGAGCAGCAGCTCTCGGGCTGAGGCACAGCCTGTGGAGAAAGGGGTTGGTGGCCCTTATGTGTGCTTTAGAAATCAGAGCTGTGTTCCTAAATCCCATTGGAAGTCTCTGTAATAGACCTGTGGTAGCTGAGGGATGTACGTGGGAAGGGGTTGCCAGCCTTGAACTGGACTTGTTGATCATCTGAGCTCTGTTCTGTCTGGGAGGCTGTTCCTTTCCCCTTGCCCAAGGGCAGAGTGTTGGTGAGGGCTGGAGTTGGAGGCTGTGTCTGCCCCGAGAGCCGGAACCGTGGGGCTGCAGGTGCTCCTGCCAGCGTGGGCTTGTCTGAGCCGGGCCTTGTGCCTCTTTCAGGTGTCCCTGCTGCTGTCACAGCTGGCCCAGGACCGACAGCACCGGCAGAACTACACTGAGAGCTGTGCAAGGACCAGGCAGGAGCTGTCAGACCTTCACCAGGAGCCCTCCTGCTCCTTTGCAGCTCTGCTCAAGGAGCCCAAAGCTGCTCTTGTGGAAGCACAGACTTGAAGCTGCATCGCTCTCTGAACCTTAACTCGGTAGTGACATCCTTGGGCCGTCTGTCTCCGGAGAGACAGGCCTTACAGAAGGCAGGTGCAGCTCTTCTCTTCCACACAGGATTTGTGCCCTGCTCAGAAGCCAATTCCTGTCATCTGGGGCACAAAAATCCTCCCTAGGACACAGATGAACAGTATCGAAGATGAGGGCAAAAAGTACCTGCCAAAGCTTCTGCAAGCAGACCCATTTGGTTCTTGAAGGTCTGTTCCTAGCAAGGAATCTTTGATGTAAGCAGCAAGACTTTTCTTCTGCCTACAAGACCTAGTGATATAATGCCAAACAGAGAGCAGAGAAAAAAATGCATTTGTGGTTGTCTCAGTGTTCTTAATGTATTTTATGAGCCTTAAACACTGCAGCTCTTGGCATTTCTCTGTAGAAATTTGAAAAGCCCCTGAAACACCATTCCTCCTCTGCATGTGGCTGTTCTAAATGCAAAACTTTACTTTCCATGAATATTTGTAAGCACCAAGAACCTTTTTAGGCTTTTTCTTTCATGTGCCCTTTGTCAGGGAAGACAGAAGAATTCCTGTGACTCAGGAACTAAGCACATCCTTAAAGAGCCTGAAGGTCTTGAGAATGCTGAGCCTTAAAGATGACTTATGGGCCAGGTCCCTGCCCAGCTGCCCAGGAGGGCTCTGGGGACCCAGGGGAGGCAGGGCAGGTGCCAGGACCAGCAGGGAGCTGGGGCGGGAGGAGAGCCAGAGAGGGCCTCTCCAACAGCCCCTGGAATGTTGGGTTTCAGACCATCACAAAAGCCATGGAACGTTGGGGGTATGACCCTGGCAACTGTCATAAAGACCATGGAATGCTGGGGGTTGGATCCTGGCAACAATCAACAGCTCCTGGCTATTGGGGTTTGGACCCTGGAGCTGTCAACAGCTCGTGAATTTTGGGGCTTGGACCTTGCAAAGGCCAACGGCGCTCGTGTGCTATTGACCCTGCAAAGGCCAAGAACCTTTGGAAATTGGTGTTCACACCCTGCAAAGGCCAAGGGCCTTTGGATATTGGGGTGTGGACCCTGCAAAGGCCAAGGGCCTTTGGACACTGGGGTTTAGACCCTGCTAAGGCCAAGGGCCTTTGGACACTGGGGTTTAGACCCTGCTAAGGCCAAGGGCCTTTGGACGCTGGGGTTTAGACCCTGCAAAGGCCAAGGGCCTTTGGACACTGCTGTTTCCTCACTGCTGGTGCCAAGGGGCGGATGGAGACCCGGAGGGTGAGTGTCAAGGCCGCTGCTCTCCTTGTGCCAAGCCCAGCAGGGGCCTGGGTGGGCCTGGGCTGTGCCTCGGGGAACAGTTCCCTTTGGGATTAGCAAGGGATTAACAGCTGGCTGTTCCAGAGCTGGCAGCAGCTATGGTGCTTGCCCTGGGGACAGGCCTGGGAGGGAATGGGGGGCTCCTGGCTATCCCAGAGCACAGCCACATCTCCTCCTCTGTCCTTGTCCCACTGGAGGCCGTGGGCACAAACAAGGGAGCAGCTTTTCATTGCCTTCCCCTCACCCAAATTAAAGCACAGCTTCAGCGCTTCCCAGAGTCAAGAATGAGATTCTCCCAGGCATCTCCAAAATGATCCCCAGTGGCCTAGAGGAGGTCTCAAGGATGATAGGAAGATGCTCCAAGGGCTGGAGCACCTGTGCCAAGGGAAAAGGATGCAAGAGTTGGGGTTGTCCAGGCTGGAGAAGGTTCCAGGGTGACCTTAGAGTCCCTTTCCAATGCATGAAAGGGCTGCAAGAGAGCTGGAGAGGGACTTAAGCCAGGGGCCTGCAGGGACAGGACAAGGCTTCCCACCGAGACATGGCAAGGATGGATGGGATACTGGGAGGGAATTCTGCCCCCTGAGGGTGCTGAGGCCCTGGCACCCAGGCTTGAGGTTGCCCAGAGAAGCTGTGGCTGCCCCTGGATCCCTGGGGGTGTTCAAGGCCAGGTTGGATTGGGCTCTGGGCAGCTCCCCTTCTGGTGTTCTTAGAAGTGATGAGACACCTTCCAGCATGTTTGTTTGTGCTGCTGTCAAACTGCTGGGCTGAAAATATATGCAAGGAGGGGAGGAGAGCTCAGCTGGAAGTGCTGTGCTCTGGGACAGGCTGGGAAGCACTTAGAGGTAACTGGCTCAGGGGCAGCCATGCAGTCTGAGTGTGCTCTTCCCTGTGCACTTGCAGGGAGCTCGAGGGCTTTCCCACCAGGGACGTTCCTCCAGAGCCCCTGAGGTGAGTAAACTGTGCTGAGCTGGCTGGCATTTTGAAACTGGTTCTCCATGAATGGACACTGGTTCTTGTGGGATCAGAAGAGGCATCTCAGTGCTACTTTGAAATAGGAACAGAATACCTGACTAACAGCTGGATGTGGCCTTTCCGGTGCTGGTAGATGATGGTGACAGCATGGCCAATTCCATCATCTGCACCCACAATCCTGGGAACATCCTCTCCACTCTGACATCCACTGACGAACAGCATCCCTTTGAATTGGCTCGGGAAGCTACAGAGAATTGTGGGCGCATGTGGCAACAGTTTGAGCAAATAGAGGAGAGAACCCAGAGGATCAGGAGCCAATACCAGATCATAGACTCTCTGCTAGAAGAAATCAGAAGGTGAGCATTTCCTCCTCCTCCTCCTGTGTTCCAGAGGCAATCTGCTTCCAGGTCTGGGAGGTCAGAGGTGTCCTGGGTGAAGAAATCACCTGCCTACCATGTGTAGGCCTCAGTGTGGCTCTTGAGCATTGTCCTGTCTGGGTTTTTCATGCTCTACTGTGACTCCCAAGGCTGTCTGGGAGATGCAGAGCCATGTTGGAATAGAAGACTCCTTCTTCTAGCCGTGCTGCTTCCCTGAATTCTGTTCTTTGCGTGCCCCTGCCCAGCCACTGCTTCTCACTGAAGGAAGGCAAAATCCTGCCTTCCTTTCCCTTTGCCTCTGCAGGATTTCCTTGGGAGGGAAAGAGCAAGGTCTTCCTTAGCCCACTGCCCCCAGCTCCATCCTGGAGTGCTGAAAATGGCACTGCTGACTCTTCAGGCCTCTTGCTTCTTCTGACTGAGCCTTGTCTCTGCAGTGACTGTGCAAACATTGAGAAGTCCAGGGAAATGCTGCTGCAATGCACTGGAATCCCAGAGCCAGGAGCCTTTTGTCAGCATCAGAACAGCACCAAGCAGCAGAAGGAAGCATCAGCCCAGGCAGAAAAGGCAGAGCAGCAGGACATGATGGAGGTTGGTTTTGGAAATGAGACTGGTTTTCCCTTGAAAACCCTTCTTGCCCCTTCTGGTACAGTGGAGGACTTGGCTGCACTCGAGGGAGAAGAGCCATCATTGCAGAGGCAGCTAGAATTCAAGAGGCAGACATTGGAGGAATTGCAGCTTCAGGGGGATCTGTTGGAGCAAGAGAGGGATGATGTTAGCATGGCTCTGAACACCTTATTGCTGGGCAGCACCTGTGCGAGTGGGAGTTGTGGCAGCCAGAACAGCCCAGATGCTCTTTCTGGCAGTAGAAGACAGGCACACTGCTGTGCACACCTGGCTCAAGATGGCACACGCATTTCTTAGCCAGGGATATGCATGTTCATCAGCAAAGTGTTGCATGCTACTGCAAAATGTGTTGCTTTGGGCAGCCACA
>JANIJU010000029.1:17876-48160 GCA_025504685.1 Leucosticte australis
AGGTGGCACTGGCTGGCTCTGCACAGGGCTCCTGAGGAAGGGCTCGAGCTGTACCTTGTCCCACTTGCAGGATTCCCTGGAGGAAGAGTCATCAAGCTGGTCTCTGGAGCAGCTGAGCCAGGAATCCTCTGACCAAGGGCATGAAGTGGCCCGGGTGTGGCAAGAGGAGGAGCTGCTGGGCCACAAGGCTGACCTTGAGGGCCCACTGGCAGCCACTGAGTGGCTCCAACAAGACCTTGCCAGGCAGCTGGCAGAGACCAGGTAAAGGCAGGGAGCTGAGCCTTTTCAGATGTTTTTACATTCTGTGGACAGAATATGGAAGAGTCTCAAGGAAAAAAAAAAAAAAGCCAGGATGTGAAGGTTATTTTCCTGGCATCTTAAGCCAGCAAAGCTCTTGTGAGCCTTGGGCTCCCGTTTGTGCCACCGAGCACACTCCTGTGGGATGTCAAAAGCAATCCACCCAGCCCTGAACTGAGTAGTAGTTCAACCATGCAGATGCCAAGTGAAACCTCAAATTTCTCTTGCGTTTGGTTCCTTGTTCTGGGCATTGAACATCCCTCTTTCCTTTCCGAGTAGCTTGACATGATCCTGATCTTCAGAACTGAAGCTTCATCTTCAGCATTCCAGGCTCTTACCTTGGCACGCTGGGAGTAGCACGCTGCCATTCAGGGTGAAGCCAGAGGCTCCTGCTGAAAATCTTGAGGCATTTCTGCTTCCAAGCACACTCTTGAGAAGTGTGGGACAGAACGTAGAGCTGGTTAGAGAGCAGCAGGGAAAGCTCTTTGGAATTCTCAACAGCCTCTGGGCATTCTTGCTGATTGTTGATGGGCAGCCAGCTGCCAAACCTGCCAAGGTGCCTTTGGATGGTGCCTCTCACTCTGTAAGGAAAGACAAGTCCCTTGGGCTACTGCTTGCTCAGCCAGCAACACTAAAATAAAGGTGGCAAGTCCACTCCTTGACCTTGGAAGCGTTGAAACTGCAGTCTCTGCATTCAGGTAGTTGTTGTTCAGACAAAAGGCTGTTCTGATTTGTTACAAGTGCTGCCATGACCATGAGATTTTACTGTATCTGAAAAGTAGTTCTGAAGCCTCTTAAATACAGAGTGTCTGGAAGATGATGTTCCTTTATGTCCATTATCAAGAGTGTTGAAAATTCAGGAGTCAGCCAGGACAAGAGTCTGTTCTTTCCCCTTGCAGAGCAGCTGGGAAGTGCTGATGAGAGCAGGGCTGTGGGCAGGGGCTGGGCTTTTGCTCCTCGCTCCAGCCTGTTTGGGCACAGCTACCCAGTGTCATAGGTCAGGAACAGCAACTGAAGGTTTGGCTGTGGAGGCCAAGTTGGGCTGTGCAGTCTGTGCTATGCCAGGCCATAAGGAAGGCCTGGGTAGTCCCTCAGAGGGCCCTGCCCTGCTCTTGAGATGGCCCAGATGTGCCTTGTCTGGACGAGTTTCCAGGTGACCCATTTTCCATACTCAGCTGTGGGGATCTTGAGCCACGTCGTCCTGGAATAACGGGCTGTGGGCATCTGGAGCAAGCAACTCATGTCTGTCCGTGTTTGACACCTGTAGGTCAGCAAAGGAGAGCCTGCAATCCAGGCTGTTTGCTGCTCAGCAGCAGATAGCTCAGCTAGAAATGACTAGGAAGCAAGTAGAGGCACAGACTGTGGAGAAAGGGGTTGGTGGCCCAAATGTGTGCTTTGGAAATCAGAGCTGTGTTTCTAAATGCTGTCAGAACTCTCTCTAATAGACCTGTGGTAGCTGAAGGATGTACTTGGGGAGGGGTTGCCAGCCTTGAGCAGGACTTGATCATCTGAGCTCTGTTCTGTCTGGGAGCCTGTTCCTTTCCCCTTGCCCAAGGGCAGAGTGTTGGTGAGGGCTGGAGTTGGAGGCTGTGTCTGCCCCGAGAGCCGGAACCGTGGGGCTGCAGGTGCTCCTGCCAGCGTGGGCTTGTCTGAGCCGGGCCTTGTGCCTCTTTCAGGTGTCCCTGCTGCTGTCACAGCTGGCCCAGGACTGACAGGACCACCTGGAGAGCTGTGCAGGGAGCAGGCAGGAGACATGAGGTGCAGAAGGGACCTCCTTGCTTCCTGAACGTCTCAGAGAGGAGCCAGGCTGCAGCTGGATGCAGTCTTAGACTTAGTCAATAGTTTATGTTTAAAGGATAGTGTAGGTGTATATAGATAGTATTGAGCCTTCATACAACTGTGTTCCATAGGAAGAAAGATATATTTATAGAAAAATAAAGAGTTTATTATGATCACCATTAAACTAATGGATCTATATCAGGGTTATTTACTACCCAGTGCAGAGACCTATAACTTCCAGTACAGTGCATTACATCTGAAGCAACATTGAAGCAATTCCAGTCAAGCCAGCAAAACCAAGTCTTAATTAAAGATTGATGCTACTCACCCACACCAATGACCACAGGCAAACGTTTCTCTCAGCCTCAAGGCGTGACCTTGAGGAACACCCTCACTCCAGGGAGGAATCTGCAGAAGGGAGCCATGTGCCATGAACCACTTTGGTGGGGGCAGGAGAAACCTGCCATGTGTGGAGCTTTTTCATTTGTCCTTAGGAAACTGTAGCCTGTTTTATCTCAGAGTCAGAATCTCAGGCTGGGGGAGGCTGGAGGCACCTCTGGAGGTCACCTTGCCCAGCCCCTGCTCCATCAGGGCCACCCAGAGCCGGCTGCCCAGGGTGTGTCCAGGTGGCTTTTGAGTCTCACCAGGGATGGAGACTCCCCCACCTCCCCGGGCACCTGCACCAGTGCTCAGCCACCCTCCCAGTGCAGAAGTGTCTCCTGAGCTCGGAGGGCCCCTCCTGTGTGTCACTTTGTGTCCGAGGCCCCTTGGACTGTCCCTGGCCCTGTCCCCTCTGCAGCCTCCCCCCAGGTTTTTATCCCCAGGGATGAGATGCCCTGAGCCTGCTCTGCTCCAAGCTGGGCAGTCCCAGCTCTCTCAGCCTCTCCTCATGGCAGAGAGGCTCCAGTCCCTCCATCACCTTCATGGCCCTGTGCTGGACTCTGTCCAGTCTGTCCCTGTGTCCCGTACTTGGCAGCCCAGCTCTGGGCCCAGCACTCCAGGGCTGGCCTCTCTGGTGTGGAGCAGAGGGAAAGGATCCCCTCCCTCTGCCAGCTGTGACACAGCTCCCAGTGAAGCCCAGGATGCTGTTCTGCATTGCTGCAGGAGCACATTGCTGGCCCGTGGGCATCCTGGTGTCCAGCAGAACCCTGCCAAACTTCCCTTTTCCAGCTGGGTGGCCCCCAGCAGATACCGGTGCCTGTGGTTGTTCCTTCCCAAGGACAGGACTCAACACTTGTCATTGAACTGTCCCCCTTGTTGAACTGTCCCTCTGGATGGCAGCACTTCTCTCTGGCAGATCAGCCACTCCTCCTGGTTTGTGGGAGGGCACACCCTGGCCCCATCACCCAGTTTACTAACAAAGGTGTCAGAAAGGACTGGACTCAGCATTGTCCTCCGGGGTCCACTGTGGGGACCCTGGGGGCATCCCCTAGCTTAGGGAGACACAAGAAGCTTCCCTCAAAATTAAACATCTGTGGATACCATGCAAAGGCTCTTTTTGCTTCCTTACCCCGGACTTTACTAGCAGCTATTCAGGCTGCAACAGTCCACCACTAGACTTTGTGCCACTGATCACCAGGGTTCCAAGAAGGTAGATTCTGTGCAAGGCGTTTTTGCTCGTATGTACTTATTCAGAAAGAATTGACAGGATTTACAACAGGGATTTCTGCTCCATATCTTATGTGGGGAAAAAATGGAATGATCCACACTCCCTCTCACTGGTGGTGGGTAAAGCAGTCCTGTTGTTGGTGGCAGTGAATGTCACCTGCACAGGAGCTGTGCCAGACTGGTGTGACATACTGTGGGAAGGAGCACTCTGAGGGAGGTAAAAGCTGGGCTGTAGGGTTCATTCAAAGACTATTCATCAAACCACAGAAGCCCCTGTTTTGTGAAGATCAGGAACAATTCCTAGGCAAGGGCTGAAGCTGCATATCTGTGAGTTCCTTTATCTCCTAGGTCAGTTTCTCCATTAATGATAGCAGATTGTCCTGGCTTAAAAGACAGATGTCTTCCAAGAAAGCTGGGAATCTTCCTGGGATGGAGAGATAGCCCCCTCCCTCCAAATCATTACAACTTGAGATTACAGGGCTTCCAGGCAAAGATATGGGGAAAGAAGTATCAGTTATTTTCTAGAATATATGGATATAGGTGAACAAGAGAGAAAAGCCACCAGCACCCCCAAGCAATGCCAGACTCTCCCCCCGCGCTGAGCAGTTCTGCCTTTGCTGTAGTTATGACCACAACCGACAGAGGGCGCTGTGAGCTGCCGGCAAGGCAGAGCGGCTGCAGTGACTCTGCCCTGGCTCCGGGGGGCGCTGTTGGCCCAGGGTGCTCCAGGGGCCCCCGGCTGCGAGCCCTGAGCCACCCCAGGGGTAACGGCGGCCTCGGGGACAGAGGGAAGCTGGGGCTCTGCTTTCCCAGGTTCTCACCTGTCTGTGGCAGTATCCTGGCCATGGCAGCTCTGCTGTGGTTCCAGTCAAGCAGCACCTGGGGCTCCCTCTCTCCAGAGAGAGAGAATAGGTGGGGTGGTCCCGTTTCCCCGCAAGAACCCACGCAGATGGTGAGGATCTTCCTGGCGATGGTGAGTGTGGAAAAGTCCCCATCAGCCAGCAGCTGCTGGAAGCAATGGGGTCACCTATGGATAGCAAGGAGAATTCTGAAGCAGTGCCGGGTCCAGCACCAAAAACTGCCCAAACTGCCCTGCTCCTAGCATGGCCAGCTGGTTCTTCCCTCAGCAAGCCAGTGCCCAACCCTGCCCTCCCTCCCTGGAAGCTTCCAGGGGGATGGGAGAGTCATTGGCCAGTTCTTTTGCATCTCAATTGCCCCACAGGCATCAACTGCCCTCTGCTCGCCACATCGCCCTTTTCAGGTAACAAACGAGAGAAAATTCACCAAAAAAACAACCCCAAACACACATTTTCCACCCTGAATTTTTCCCATACCAACATGTTACATCAAACTTTGACTTTTAAACTATATGCATACATGTATTATCCTAATTATATACATTCATACATACATGCAGATATGGATACAGGCCCAGTGTTTTGGGCAATTCACCCCAAAAACAAGGTCCCCTGGAGATATCCATTGTGTTTATCCATCTTTCTGCATCACCCACCAAGTGCCACCTGGTCCCACAGGTGGGTTTATCTTTGTGAGGCAGAATTAATCCAAACAGGCTTTCCTAGCACACCTCCCATGAGCACCACCAGAACCTTGTCTCCACCTGCTGTGCACAGGGGTTTGGATTGGCATGGCCAGCTTGGTTGGTGGAATCTCTGCTATTAACTAACCATGTAGCCTTTGCTAAATGCAGCTCCCACTGCTTGAGGGTCCCATCCCCTGATTGCCTTCAATGTTTTTTTGAAGTGTTCATGGCACTGCTGAACTTTCTTGGCTGCTGGTGCATGGTCGGGAATGTGATGTACCCACTCAATGCCAGCTTCTCTAGCATGGTCGGGCATGTGATGTACTCACTCAATGCCAGCTTCTCTAGCCCAGGTGTTGATAAGGCTGTCCTTGAGATGAGTCCCTGTGTTGGACTCAATTCTCTGTACAGGTACCATGCCTCCAAAGGATCTGCTTTTCCAGGCCCAGGATGGTGCTCTGGGCAGTGCCATGAGGCACAGGGTAGGTCTCCAACCACCCAGGGGTGGCTTCTACCATTGGGAGCACGTAGCGCTTGCCTTGGCGGGTTGGAGGCAGCGTGATGTAGTCAGTGTGCCAGGCCTTGCCATACTTCTGTTTGAACCATGGCCCCCACACCACAGGGGCTTCACCCGCTTAGCTTGCTTGATGGCAGCTCACGTCTCACAGTCATGGATAACCTGGGAGATGCTGCCCATGGTTACATCCACCCCTGGGTCTCATGCCCACCTACAGGTGGCATCTCTGCCCTGCTGGCCTGAGGCATCATGGGCCCATCGAGCTGTGAACAACTGTCCCTTGTGTTGCCAATCCAAACCTCTCTGTAACACCTTGATTTTTGCAGCCTGATCCACCTGTTCATTCTTTCAGTGCTCCTCATTAGCCCAACTCTTGGGCACGTGGGCACCCACACGACAGACTTTCACAGGTAGCTTCTCTACCCGGTGGCAATGTCTTGCCATTCGTCTTCAGTCCAGGTTGCTTTTCCCCTATGCTGCCAATTGGCCTTTTTCCACCTTTCCAGCCAGGAAAGGCCTCCACAGAGCATTGTCTAGCATCCATGAGTCAGTGTAAAGAGAGTTCTGGCCACTTCTCTCCCTCAGCAATGTTCAGGGCCAACTGGACGGCTTGGAGTTTAGCAAGTTGGCTCCATCCTCCCTCCCTCTCCTTCAGTAGCTTCTGCAGCCTGTCCCGTGGGGCTCCATTCAGCTGCTTTGCACGTTCAGTTCGTCCTTACAATGTGACAGGAACTGTCAGTGAAAAGAGCGTAGTGTGTTTCTCCTTGTGGCAGTTGGTTGTAAGGTGGAGCTTCCTCAGCATATGACACCTGTTCCTGCCCCTCTTCTTCCGGTAGATCAAAGTTCTCACCTTCATAATTATCTCCAAGATCCCAGAGCAGGTTGTCTTTCCAATACTGGTGTGCTGTGCGATGAGGGCAATCCATTTGCACCTGCACCATGCCTTGCTGTACCTGGACAGCCGACAGGAGTCCCTGTGACAGGCGGCCATAAGGTTCATCTGTGAGCCACAATCCTGGGCTTCCCCTGCCCCACCTTGCCCTGCCCCGCCCTGCCCCACCCAACCCCTCCCTGCCACGCCCAGCTCCACCCTGGCCTGCCACACCCAACCCCACCCCTCCCTTGCCTACCCCGCCTTGTCCCACCCCATCCCAGCCCTGCACATCCACACTTTACCCAGCCCCTCCCAGCCACACCCAACCACGCCCAGCCACGCCCTGCCCTGCACAGGTCTGCCCACAGTGCCCTGCCATGCTGAACTGGGCCCCGCCCTGCCAAACCCCGCCCCACCCTGCCCCATCCCAGGCCTTCCCTGCCACGCCCCACTCCGCCTCACACTTCTCTGCCCTGCCAAACCCTGTCCCACCCTGCCTGCCCCATTCAGCTCCGCCCTACATTGCCCAAACCTGTCTCACCCAGCCCCACCCCACTCCACCCCACCACGCCCAACCCTGCCACACCCTGCCCTGCCCCACCCTGCTCCGCCCAACCCTGTTTCTCCTCACCCTGCCCCGGCCCGGCCCCAGCCCCGCCTGCTGCCCCGGCAGCGCCATCCGTGCCCGGCCCGGGGGAGCCCCGGCTGGCCTCGGCGCTGCTGCCGCCCTCTGGCAGCCGTGCCCTGGGGCGGCAGCGTGCGGCCAGGGCCCGGGCTGAGCCCTGCCGGGCCAGCAGGCCGTGTGGCCACAGCGCCGGCAGCGCCGCTGGCAGGGAGCTGTGCCGCTGGGGCCGTGACAGGCTCTGTGTTCTCAGGGATGGCCAGGCGGGACCTCAGGGTGTTGGGAAGGATGAAAGTTTGACAAGAAAGTCGCACAGATATGTATGCTTAGCAGAAAGATTTCTAAATGTAGAGTCTGATGAAGGACTAGAGTTTGAAGCAAGTTTTGATACAGAAGAAAAGAATTGCTGAGCCAGTTTTACTGGATAACCAAGAAGGCAAAGGGGATGTTAGTTAGAGGGGGTTTTATGACTTAGAGCAAAGGATAAACCCACCTCAAACAAGAAGATGTTTTTACCAAGCAGGAAGATAGCACAGGCAAACAAGTCAGCAAAGTTGCAAGTAGAAAAAAGATCTCAGAATTTTCCACTGCAAGAAAACTGAAAACCAAGTTCCAGCTTAAACTGTAATGTACTAACTATTAGTGATTGGAGAATAGTAACATGAATATGGTAATTATCGTAGTTATGATAGGCTATAGACAATAGTTAAGGTATAGATTGGTTCCACTGTATTAAGATGCTCAGCAAAGAAAAGTATATAATGCATTGTAACCAAAACCAAAGGGTCTCCAGGCCTGCCTGCAGCTGGAGCTGACAGCTGTAGGCTCAGGCTCTGTCACCCACAACCCTGGACTGCTGTAACATCATGGATGGAATAAACTGCATTTTGGAGAGCTGCCTGGAGTCCCACATCCTTCATTTTGGCTCTTACACCTGTTGCTGACCCCACCCAGATCTGCTGTTAGCTGGCACCGCCAGTGCCCAGATCTGGCAACTTCCCAGTGCTGGCACAACCCAAATGCAGCAATTTTCTGGCAAAGAAAGCCAAAACCCAGCAGCTTCCCAGTGCTGCCACCGGCACCGCCCGGATCTGCTGTTAGCTGGCACTGCCTGTGCCCAGATCCGGACATTTCCTGGTTCCATCACAGCCCAGATGCAGCACGTTTTTGGAAAAGGAAGACAAAACCTGGCAATTTCCCGGTGCCAGGACTATCACTGCCCAGATCTGCTGTTTCCCAGAACTGCCAGTGCCCAGATCCGGCAATTTCCTGGTGCCGGCACAGCCCAAGTGCAGCAATTTGCTGGCAAAGAAAGCCAAAACCAGGCAAATACCTGGTACCTACAGCAGCCCGATCTCGTGTTTGCTGACACCGCCAGTGCCCAGATCCGGAATATTTCAAATAATTTCTGGCACAGAAAGTTAACATTTAGCAATTTCCTGGTGCTGGCACATTCCCCGCCAAGATCAGGTGTGCGCTGGCACTGCCAGTGCCCAGATCTGCCAATTCATCTGTTCCAGCACTGCCCATGTCCAGCAATTTGCTGGCAAAGAAAGCTGAAACCTGGCAATTTCCCCTTGCCAGCACTGCCCAATCTGGTGTTTGTTGGCAGCAGGACCCCAGGAAGGAAGGAAGGAAAGAAGGAAGGAAAAGAGGAAGGGGTCCAGATCCACTCCTTCCTGGAGCCTGGAGCCTGAAATGGGTTGTTTGCTGCCACTGCCTCTGCCCAGACGTGGAAATTTCCCAGTGCCAGCAGAGCCCAAATCTGGCAGATTTCTGTTGCTGGCAACAACATGACCCAGATCTGGAGTTTGCTGACAGCGCCAGCGCTCAGATCTGAAAATTTCCTGGTGCTGGCACAGCCCAAGTCAAGTGATTTGCTGACACAGAAATCCAAAATTTGGAAAATTCCAGGTTCTGGCTCCAGCACCATCCAGATCTGGTGTTTGCTGGGACTGCCAGTGCCCAGATTTGGAAGTTTCCTGGTGCCTTCACAGGCCAGGTCTCGAAATGTGGTTTTTAGCTAGCTTAGGCAGAGGAGTTCCTCAGACTGTAACTTTGCTTTTTCTTGCTCTGGAGGGAAGTCTTTTCCCGAACTACTAGGGGGAGAGGCTGCTTGAACTTGCTTTCTAGACGGACCCCTTTTGAAGTTTTCCTCCCAAAATTTGCCCTAAACCAGCACAGTCACAATGAAAACTTCACCAGTGGCACAACTCCCCAGCCCACCAGGAAAAGAAAGGACATGTAAAGCTCTCCGAAAATTTGTCCTGCTTTGCTGCAAAAGTCCTGCTGCACACACCGTGCAGTGTGGAAAGCCAAGAGAAGCTGCAGCTGGTGGCAAATCTTGTGACAGAAGCTTGACTTTGCTCTCCAGGAGAGGTTCTTGAGAAGAGCAGACAGGAGAAGATTCCTGGAAAACTGAAACAGCTTGCCAGAAGTGAAATGAAAATGAAAGAAACAATCCAAGATGTTTTCCTCTATTTAGTTCTATGCCCCCCTTTTCCATGTTGCACTACTTCTCCATCCCAGTAATTCCAAATGCACCTCATCTCTAAAATTGGTGACTTAGCCAGTTTTAGACACTCTAAAATACCATGAGCCACACACAGTTTTCCTTGCCATGTTTTTACTGGAAAGCAACACTGGAGATGGAAGTGCAGTGCTGGGGTCAGGTAGGAATCCTACTCCAAGGGAAGGTGCCCCGACAGTGTTTGACCCTCAGCAAGGACAATGCACAGCAGCAAGCGAGGGGATTGCTCTGCCAGCGTGCAGGAGTCAGGGCTCTGCATCTGGGCTCAACACTGCAAAGTTCCCGTGTTCGGACAGACGAAGGGGCTGTCCCCGGGGCGCGTGGGGCTCGGCCGTGGGGCGAGCGGGGAACGGACACGGGGACGAACGGCCCCGGGGCTTCAGTTGCAGCAGCAGCAGCGGCAGCGGCAGTAGCAGCGGCAGCGGCGGCAGTAGCAGCGGCAGCAGCAAAAACAGAGAAGCCTCAAAACTCTTTTTCTTTCTCTTTCTCTCCCTTTCCCACTCCCGGGCACCCTTCTCTCGGGGCCCGTTTCCCGGCGTTCCTCTCCTCTCCCCGCCTCCCTCTCTCCCCTTGCCGGGTCGGGCCATGCCCTCGGCCCGCCCCCGGCCCCGGGCGGGGCTGCCCCGTCCCCGTCCCCGTCCCCGTCCCCGTCCCCGTCCCCGTCCCCGTCCCCGGCCCCGGCCCCGGCCCCGGCCCCGGCCCCGGGCGTCCCGCCGCGGTCTCGCCTCCGCCCGGCTCTGGCTGTACTGGCGGTGGCGCTGCTGGGCGGGCATCTGTGCCTGGTGCTGGGGCGGCATCGCCGCCCTTTGCCTCCGCCTGGCCCGAGCCCGGCCCCGGACCCGACGCAGGGTCCATCCCCGACCCCGGCCCCGGCCTCGGCTCCTCCCGGGGCCCGCGGAGGACACACGCGGCGCGGCCGCTCCCGCCGCCTCCGCTGCGGCTTCCCCGGCCCGAGCTCCGCCGCTCGGCAGCGCGGCCGCCAGCCCCGAGCCTCCCGTGCCGCGTTCCAAAGAGAGAACGCCCGGGGATGGCCGGCCCGGGGCGGGTGAGGGGCGCTCGGGGGCCGTTGCCGGCCCCGGGCCGAGCGCTGACAGCCGCGTCCCGCCCGCAGGGAAGGCGCAGGAGGCCCTGCAGGAGCGCTACCGGCTGGGTTCGCTGCTGGGGCGCGGCGGCTTCGGCAGCGTCTTCGCGGCCACGCGGCTCTCGGACGGCGCCCCGGTGAGCGGCGGGGCCGGCGGCGGGCGGAGGGGGAGGGGGCGGAGGAGGAGGGGCTGGAGGAGGACAAGGAGGCGAAGGAGGAGAAGGTCGGGGCGCGGCGGGACGGGGGGCGAGCTCAGCCCGCTGCTCTCCCTTGCTCGCAGGTGGCCATCAAACGCGTGCCGCGGGATGGCATCCGGCACTGGGGCGAGCTGGTGAGTGAGCGGGGCCAGCGGCAGAAGCCGGGCCGAGCCGGGCGGCGAGGAGCCGGGGCCCGGCAGGCTGGGAGCCGCCGGGAGCTCTGCGGGGAGAGCGGGCGTGGGCTGAGCAGGGCATACAGAGCATCCCGGGCTGGCCGAGGGCTCTCAGAGCCCTGGCACGGCCTCAGCCCCACTGACGGCATCGCGCTCCTCCCGCAGCCCGATGGCACCAGCGCGCCCCTGGAGATCGTGCTGCTGGCCAAGGTGTCCTGTGGTTGTGCTGGTGTCATTCAGCTCCTGGAGTGGCTTGAGTTCCCCGACAGCTTCCTGCTGGTGCTGGAGCGTCCGGAGCGGTGCCAGGAGCTCTCGGGTTTCCTGGCGGAGCGGGGGTTCCTGCCAGAGGAGGAGGCACGGGAGCTGTTCCGCCAGGTGCTGGAGGCCGTGCGGCACTGCACCAGCTGCGGGGTCCTGCACAGGGACATCAAGCCCGAGAACATCCTGCTCGACCTGGCCAATGGGCAGCTGAAACTCATCGACTTTGGCTGTGGCGCCTTCCTCCAAGACACAACCTACACCCAGTTTGCAGATGAACCCTGGCAGGGGATGCTCCTGGGCATCTCATGGCCCAGCCTGGGTGCAGCATCAGGGCTTCTCCCTATTGCAGCTGGGATGGGATTGATGCTGGAGCCGAGTTGATTTGGGTGGGGGTGTGAGGGGGGCCAGCTCCCAGCCCTACCGACAGCCTTCAGCACCCACTGTGGCCTGGGCTGGGGCTGAAGCTGGGGCAGCCAGCCCGACACAAACCCCCATGGGAGTAGCAGAGAGGGGTGTCTGACCCCGTGCCCCGGTTGGTTTGGTGTGCGGGCGAGGAAGGGCTTGGACTGCTCTGCTCCCCTTGTTTGCCTTGGCTTATTAACATTTTTGGGCCATGCAGGTGGGGAGGAGAGTGGGTTTTCTCCACCACTGAGTGGGTTTTTCCTTTGTGTGTCATGGTTGGTCCTTCTCAGGGTTTCTGCTGCCCTCTTCCCGCACCAGAGGCTTCTTTTTTAGCCCCAAATTTGTGCATAAGTCCCAGGTGCTGGTGAGAGGGCAGCAGTCACCCCGTGTGCCACTGGGGCAGCCCCCACATGCCCAGGGATGCTGGGGCCAGGCTCTGGGAGCAGCAGCATCCCCCTGCTGAGCTCTGTCTGTGTTCCACAGGAACCCTGTCCTACAGCCCACCAGAGTGGATCCAGCACCAACGCTACCACGGCGAGGCAGCGACGATCTGGTCCCTGGGCCTCCTGCTGTGCCACCTGGTCATGGGGAAGCACCCGTTCAGGAGGGGCCAGGAGATCATCCGGGGGCGGATCTTGTTCCCACAATGGCTCTCTCAAGGTGGATCCTCATCTCTGGGCACGGGGGGAATACCAGTGCTGGGAGACAGCAGCAGGCTCATGGGCATCCTGCTCTGGCAGCTGCTGAGGAGGTGGCACATGTCCTGCTCTCCTGCTCTCCTCCAAACAGAGAATCCATGGGGAAGTTCAGGCCCAGCTCTGGGCACACCCAGCATGGCCTGGGCATGGGAACAGGGGGGCAACTTCTCCAACTGACTGGTGATTTCTGGTTTCTCTCCCCAGAGTGCCAGGACATCGTTAAGAGGTGTTTGTCCATGCAACCCTCGGACAGGCCATCCTTAGAAGAGCTTTTCTGTCATCCTTGGGTGCAGGGAGTTCCTCTGCCCTAGAAGATGGGAGAGATCCACGTGCACAGTTGGATTCAGGGGCCTGGCAGGTACCAGCTCCACACATCTCTTGGCAATCAGTGGAAAAGCAAACCAGACAGGTTTTGTCCTGCCTGTAGCTCTGAGCAGGGCTCAGCAGAAGGGAACAAGCAGCTCTTGGGCTGGAGCTCAGCTGGAGACCTGGTGTGGTAAGCACTGGTGGCCACCATACCCCCTGGTTTGTTTGTCTGGTTCATGGATGTCTGGGGCCCTGGGCAGAGCCCTGACAGCCTGGTCTGGCCCCAGGGAAGGAGAAGGAGCCCCTGGAGAAGCTGTACCAGGTGGGGCTGCTGCTGGAGACACCAAGGACAACCTCAAGGATGACAATCTCTTCCTCAGCCTGGCCAGATGAAGATGATGGACTTTGATTCTGGCACCTTCTTCAAAGACATTCTCCACGCCCAAATTGCAGGTGAGTCCACAGCCAGGGGGATGCTCCCAGATCTGGGCAAGGCACAGCCTGGCTGGGCACCAAAGGTTCCCCCCTTTGCTGGGGCAGATGCAATGAATTCTTCACTTGGCTGCCCAGCTGCTTTTTGGCTCTGGGCAGCTGCTGAGGGCTGGATGTGCCGTGGCTGGCTGCAGGCTGGGCACATGTCCTGCCCTCCTGCTCTGCTCCCAAAGGCAGCAGGGATGGGCAGCTCTGGGCACAGCTCTGGGCACAGCCAGCATGGCCTGGGCACCGTGGGCCTTGGCACAAGGGGACAGGAGCCCTCAGCTGATGGGCAGTTTCTGCTTTCTCTCCTTGCAGCCGGGCTCTGCGGGTGCTGAGGCTGCTCTGGGCTCTGCCAGGGCTCTGCTGGAGCTCAGCACTGGGCCGGAATCAGCCAAAGAAGAAATGGTGTGACCTGCAGCACAGACTTGCTTGAGCATTTCGGCAACACAGCTCAAGTCTGCAGAGTGTACGCCTCCAAGGGAAAACATGACATCCCCCAAAAAATAAACTTGTTCAATAACTTCTGAAATGAAATCAATCTGGGGTGACCCCAAATTACATTTCTCAGCTTGCTCAAGCTGTAGCTCAGCCCTTCTCTGAACAGTTCTCTCCACTGCCTGCCTTTTACTTCCCAACTGCTCTCTTCCCGCAGTGAGCTCCCAGCCCATTGCAGTCTCCATCACACTGTTGCCTTCCTTGGTGCCCCCTCACCACAAGGAAGAGGGAGCCCCAGACTTAGGGATTCATCCTGTCACTGGCTGAGGAGCAGCAATGTCTCAGAGGTCTAGTGGGATTTTAGTGTCATTCAGAGCCACTCTCCAGCCCTCAGCTCTCCTCACTGCTGAATTCCCATTCCCTTTTCCTTGTCCTTTCAGCAGGATGAGCTCTGTGAATCCCCTTGAGCCTCCCCACTCTTCCCAGCCCACGCACCCCCCTCAGTTTGGCTGAAGCTGAAGCTTCTCTGTCTCCTCTGGCACGCCAGTCCAGTGCCCTGTGCGGGGAGCCCCAGCCCCAGAGCACAGCACCCAACAGTGCAGTCCGGGCTGGAGCAGCTGCCCTGCAGGCCTGGCTTGGCTCTTTGTGGCACGGGAATGCTCCCTGTTTCCAGCTGTCCCTGCAGGATGGCCCCAGGGCAGAGCCCAGCCGGGCTCCCACTGCAGCCCCTGGAGCTCGGGGCAGACAGTGCTCCCAGAGCTGAGGTTCCTGGGGAGCACCTGGAGCTGTGCCTTGCACTCTGCTGCCGTGTGTCACAGTGCAGGCTGGCTGGTACTGTGAATGCACCAGCCCCTGGTTTGACTGAGAGGGGCCTTGCCCAGTCACATCTCTCCCAAGGCTGCAGCATTTCACTGGACAGAATCTGACAGGGCAGAGAGATCAGAGCAATGAAATTATCCCGACTGGGTTTTTCAAAGTCCCTTTAGAAGGAAGGGCTTCAGAATAAACGCTTTCTGTTTGCCACATGGACACTGGGGTGAGTGGTCTCTTTGTCTCCCACCCACTCCCCCCCACAGCCAATGTTACAGCCACCCACTCCCTCACACATCCCCCTCGTGCCTTCCCACTGCCGTGTCCTGTCAGGGCTTCCGCAGCCCCTCATCCCTTCGTGGCCCCATCCCCTCAGGGTCTTGCCCAGCCCGGCCAAGCTGCCCGGCAGCAACGCCGCAGCCCCACAGCAGCTCCAGAGGAGCCCCAGCAAGAGGCACCTCAGAGCCCTCAGTAACGCAGCCAGCAGCACACGGGCAGGAGGACACGGATGGTGCTTCCTGCCTGGCACAGGGATTGTGGCCATCTCCAGGCACCGCTCTCACAGGGATCCCAGCAGCTCTGGACCCTGCCCACCCACTCTGCCACCAGCACAAAGGCTTCAGAAGAACCACCAAAGGCCAAGGGCCTTCTGACCATTTTCCCTGCTTCACTGCACATCTGGGCAGCTTGCTGAGCCCAGGCACCCTTTTCCCCCTCTTCCCTTATGCCCTGCAGACCCTGGGCAGCAAAAGAAATCTCCTGGGAGTCTGTATTATAACACATTCTATATTCATATACTAAAGAAAAAAACAAAAAGAAAAAAAAAACAAGTTTAAAGAAATAGAAAATTCCCGCTGGCTCAGGTGGCTCCAGCAGACAGAGCCTCTGGGCTCAGCTCTCTGCAGAGCTCCAGCAGCGCAGCCAGCCGAGCCCCGACAGACGAGGCCGTGTCCTCCATGCCCTGCAGAATTGATCTTGCAGCCTCTGGAAGATGGAATATCGCTCATTCTGTAGTGACCAGAGGACATACAATGTTTGAAGTGCCATGTCTGACACGACGCTGCTGGTGTCCTCTGGCAGGTGTTCAAGGGCTGAAAGAGAGAGGAACAGAGCCATGGTCAGATCTCAAATCTGTGGGGACGCGACGAGAGCCCCATGCCAGGGCCATCCCAGCCAGCTCTAGCCATGGCCAGGAGGGAGCAGGGACCAAGGGGATCAGCCCGAAGCTGCCGGCCACGAATCCCCCACGTGGTCCTGAAATCTCGGTGTGCTCTGCCCACGGGAGCAGAGCTCTCTGAAGCTGGGGCAGGGCTCACAGCTCCCCCGGCCAGCCCCCACTCACCACTGCAGATCAGCTGGAGCTCTTGCTGCTGCCCCCTCAAGCTCTGCCCGGCGATCCCTGTGAGCACAGAGCCTGTCACGGCCCCAGCGGCACAGCTCCCTGCCAGCGGCGCTGCCGGCGCTGTGGCCACACGGCCTGCTGGCCCGGCAGGGCTCAGCCCGGGCCCTGGCCGCACGCTGCCGCTCCAGGGCACGGCTGCCAGAGGGCGGCAGCAGCGCCGAGGCCAGCCGGGGCTCCACGGCGCCGGGCCCGGCCGGCGCTGCCGGGGCAGCAGGCGGGGCTGGGGCCGAGCTGCGGCGGGCCGGGGAGGGAGCCCGGGCTCGTGGCTCACCCATGAACCTGATGGCCGCCTCTCGCAGGGGCTCCTGTGGGCTCTGCAGGTAGCGCAGGGCCCGGCGCAGGTGCTCGGCCGCTCTGCTCCTGTCCTCTGCCAGCTGGAGAGAGCGGCGGCAGGGAAGGAAGGGTTGGCGCGGGCTCAGCCCCTGGGCCGGGCGCTGCCTGCGCCCAGCCCCGGCCTCCCCTGCCCGCACAGCCCTGAGGCGCGGCCAGCAGCCGCTGGCGCCGGGCTCCCGAGGGGAGGGGGCAGAGGGCCGGCTGCTGCCCGGGGAGCCGCGGTGCCGGCCCGCCCCGCAGCCCCGCCGGGCCGGGGCTCCACGGGCACCCGGCTCGGGCCCACGGGAGCCTGGAGAAGAGCCCGCGCGGCCTCTGCGTGCAGCAGCGGGCAGGGGCACAGCTGCCAGCACCGCACACTGAGCATCGCCCTCGGGAGGCTTCTCCAGGCTGAAGCTGGGAATTCTTGTCAGTCCTTACCAGGCTCTTGCCGAACCTCCATGTCTGATCCACCTGTAGCACTTGATCGAGATCCCTCCTCTTCAGGAATCTGGCTGAAGAATGCAGCATTTCCCGGGAGGCCTGGGGAGCAGCAGAGATGTGGAGATGGCCCCACAGGCCAGGGCACAGGAGCATCCCAGTGCCACAGCCTGGAGGAGGCTGCAAAGTGCCAGGGCAGGAGGCAGCCCAGCCCCCTGCCAGGGGGACAGCAGCCGGCCACAAGTCCTCACCTCAGCTACAAGTGGATTCTCATCATGACAGTGGAAGTAGAGTGGGAGCAGGCTCTGGCGCACGCATGACTTCAGGGCCTTTCTTCCCTCTGGCGTTAGTAAGTCCAGCATCTCTTGAAAGACACACATGGAGCTCAGCTGCACCTGGCTATCATCCTGTATGAAAGGAAGGGCAAAAGACCTCAGCATCAGCTGCTTCAGGCCCCCCAGGGCACAGGGCTGCATCTCCACAGGGCACCGAGTGTCCGGGCAGCAGCCAGTGGCCGTGGCCGTGGGCACAGAGCCTTACGCAGTCAAAGAGTGGCAGGAGCGCCTCAGCCAGCTGCAGGGCGATGGGGGTGGGTATTGGGGCACCATTATCCAGGAGCAAATATCGGAGTAGAAGAATGGTCATCCTGACCATGTCACTATCATTTTCCTCCAGGAGCTCCACAAGACTTTCAGTCAGGCTCCCCATTTTTTCAGCCTGAGTGGAACACAAGTTTGTGAAACACCACCCTGCTGCCGCAGGGCCCAGAGGCCAAAGGCCTGTCCCGAAGCACTCGGGCAGCTGAAGCAGGAGGCAGGAGAGCTGGGAGCAGCTGCCCCAGCGCCCAAAGCCCAGGCAAGGCCAAGCGACTGCATTGCCCAGCCCCATGCTGCCTGCACAGCTTCACTGTCCCCTCCTCACCATCAAGGGATTCTTGCCCAGCACTACGAGGCCTTTGAGGGCCAAGTAACGCCTCGCCCTGTGCTCGCTCTGCAGGTTCTGTGACATGATCTCCAGAACACTGTCACTGCATTCCTTCAAGTCCAGGCACTCGAGGACCTGAAAGGCACAGGGCAGTGACAGGAGACACGGCCAGCAGGAGCCCGGAACCACACGGGGCTGTGCCCAGGCAGCAGCACAGGGCACGGGCACCGTCCTGGCAGCTGTGGCTACGAGAGGGCAGAGAGCTGGGAGGCAGCTCAGTAAGGCAGCGCTGGCCTTTAGGCTCACCTCCACAAGGAATGCCAGGGCAGGGAAATCCCAGTATGGCATTTCTTTGCTGAGCAGGTTGAGCAGGTATAATGCAATCTCGGAACAAAAGTGTGTGGCTGAATGGCAAATTTCTCTGACAAGAGGAAAAAGGAAACAAGACCCTGAGCCAGTGGGCAAACCTCTCCCAGGAGTGACTCACAGAGTTATCATCTTTCCCCACCAGCCTTCCAGCAAGGGGACCTGGGCTATGTGGGAGTTGGTTGCTCACGGGCACCCTCCTCTCCCAGCCTTTTCCAGTGTGCTTGGCCGTCCCTCATTGACAGGGCCCTGTAGCCCACGACCATTGGGACTGTGTGGGGCACCTGGGCACAGAGCACAAATGTCAGAGGCAGTGGGGAGAAGGGGGTCTCACCTGGCCAGCAGGGCCATGGCAAAGTGGTGGGTGTCAACAGAGAGCAGCGTGTCCCAGCCACGCCTGCGTTCCATTGCCACCACCACATCCTCACACCGGAGAAGGCAGAGCAGGGACTTCAGGGTCTGCACTGCAAACCTGTGTGCAGAGCAAAGCCCAGGTCACACTGGCAGCACTGGCTCCTTCCCAGGCCACGTGGCAGGGACAGGAGGACTGAGATGGAGCACCTGTTTGGGCTGGTGGCAAGGCCGTGCTCTTCCTGGCATCTCTTCCAGAAGGTATCGACCTCCTCTGGCATATCCAGAGTGCTGAAGAACACTTGGAAGAGCAGATGCACAAAGAGGCGAGGGAAATACACCTTCAATATACGTGGGATGCAGGGCACCTGGAGGATCTTCCACATCACCACGGTTGCCTGCAAAGGATAAAGCCCCCAGAGACAGCGCTCAGTGCTGAGGTGTCCGTGTGGCAGGGCCCGAGCTTGGCAGGGAGAGGCCTGGAGAGACTCAGGGGGAGCAGGGGGCCTGGCTGGCCTGAAGCTGCCCCTGGGCCAGGTTTCAGGCCAGTGCCTGAGGCAGGGAGATGCAGTGGGGGAAGGAGGAAGGAGAGCTCCTGGAGAGGTGGCCTAGGGGCCAGCAAAGGCCAGTGTCAGAAACTCACAGCCAGGGCAAAGACACCCGTTTCGTCCCCATCGGAGGTGCACGTGCTGTGCTCTGGCCAGCTCCCCAGCACATCCAGGAGTGTCAGCTGCACCAGCTCCGCAGTCCTGGACGAGCCCATGATGGTCTTCCACATGGCCATGGCAGCTCTGCGGGGTTAGAGCTTTGTCTCAGGTAGTCTCAGACACAGCACTGGGGGGAGCTGAGCTGGCTGCCAGTTCTGCCTCTGCCCACTGCCCCTCACCAGCAGCACCCAGGCAGCCCAGCCCGTTGGGGACAGACCCCTGAGGGGCAGGGAGGGAGCATGGCAGCAGGCTCAGGGGCTGACATGCCAGGGCTGGGAAAGGGAGCAGCCAGAGGGCCCTGGAACTCTCTGTTGGTCAGACTCCTGGGCTAGGTTGTACAGGGTGATGGGCTGGGGAGCCCTGAGCCCTCTGGGCAGGTGGGCCCCATACCTGTCACAGGACGGGGCCAGACGCAGGAGCGTCACCACTGCGTCATCCGGCTGTGCTTCTGTGAGATCCAGCAGGGGCTTGTCCAGCCTGTGCTCGTCAGAATCATTGGCCATGAGCCACTGGTGGATGTACCTCACCATGGCAGGCACCTGGAGAAGGCATAGGGAGATTTGGAAAGCTGCCAGAGGGAGCAATGTTCCCAGCTTCCCCAGGGAAGTGCTTCCCTTCCCACCACACTGCCATGTGGCCTCAAAGGCTCACAGCAACCAGCATGCATGGCTTGGGAGGCCAAGCAATTATTGGGAGAATCAAACCCAGACCACAGGCTGCTTACTTGTGTTGGATTGTAAAAATGTTCTTCTACAAGCATACACAGCAGGGCAGCACTGGTCTTAGTTTGGAAAATGCATGAGTATGGTCTCAGCCCAGCACCCATGGTGATGGTCTCTTCCTCCTGCATTCTCTTGATGAATTGGCAGATGAACTGTCAGAAAAGGGCAGATAGGCAGGGATGTTGCATGGACTGCTGCACACACGGTGCTCGGCTGAGCAGGGACAGCAGGCCCAGCCCAGGTGGTTCTGGCTGCAGGTACCTGAGCTGTGCTGCGGAAGCGGCCACGGCTGGATTCCTGCTCTCGTGTGCGCTCCAGGGCTGCATCTGGTAAAGAGTGAATGCAGCCAGAGCTGAGGGGCTGCAGGAGAGGCCGGAGAACACAGCCCAGCCCTGCGCTCCCCAGGCAGGGAGAGCCCTGGGATGCCCCAGGAGGATGGAGCACGGCCACCGTGGGGTGTCTGCCCAGCCCCTCTTCCGTCCTCTCCATGGGCATGTCCCCAGGGGATGGCATGGCATGGCATGGCATGGCATGGGATGGCATGGCATGGCACCGGGTCAAGCCAGCTGTAGGCACCAGTCCTGCAGCTCAGCTCTGCCACTCACCCTCCTGCGGTGGCTGGAACGGCACCACCTCTTCAGTCTCCTGTGCTGGGGCAGCTCCAGGGTCTTCTTCCTTCTCCTCCTCCTCCTCCACCCAGGCCAGCTTGGGCACTCTCGGGGGTCTCTGCTCCATGTCAGTGACTGGATTTGTTGGTATTTGCAGGAGAGATGCCTTGGAAAAGCTCCAAGCTACCAAGTCCTGCAGTCGTGCCTGGAAGGCACCTTCAATAAAGAAGCCTCAGGAAGGCTACAGGACAGCAAGTCCTGCACTTGGTCCCAAGGGCTCCTGCCACAAGGACAGGAGACTCCTGTCAACGATTGTGGTCTGGCCTCGAGGGCACTGGTGGCAGGGATGGGAGATGCCTCTGGGGCACCAAGTCCCACGCTCTGCCCTCGAGGGCACCTGCAGAAGAGAAGCCTCAGGGAGACCATGGGTCGGCAAGTCCTGTGGTCAGGCCTCGAGCTCAGCTGCAGGAATATTGCCTCGGAAGGGCTCCGGTTTGGACACGAACGAGCGCGCTGTGCGGGGGCTCCTCACGGCACCGCTCTGTCCTGTCCTGTCCCGTTGCGTGCTCCGAGCACTGTGGTATGCTCTTGTCACCACCAGCTCCTATGTCACCAAGTGTCACAAAGGGCCCTTGGACACCCGTTCTATGCCACGGTGCCCATGCTGCACTGTGTCACAAAGGGCCCCTGCACACACTGCCGCCTGCCCTAGGGCTGCCCCCAGCCCACCCAAAGTGGCCCAGGTTGAAGGAATCTCTCACCCCAGATGTCTAAGACAGCCCAACAGGGTCTTTAGGAACAGCTCAAACCATCAGCAAATGCTGCCCTGCTCTGTGGGCTCAGGGCAGCAGAAGGAGCCCCCAGGGCTCTGCTGGGCAGGGCACGGGGCCTTCCACAGAAGCTGGCTCAGCATCCTTGGGACACGTCCTGGCTGGTGGCCATCCTAAACCCACAGGTGTGACACGGACATGGAACGTGTGGGCCCGGGCACGAAAGCTGCTCTGAGCCCTGGGGCCTGGGGAGCGCTGACATCAGCAGGTGTGGCAGAGTCCCCGCCCAAGCAGACCTGCCCACCCCCCGAGCCCTGGCCGTGCTGGTGCCCAACTCCTGCCCCAGAGACCTGTGCCCCTGGGGGGCTTCTGTGCCAGAGGGAGCCAAAGCCCACGTGCACTGGGGACTGTGCTCCTTCCTGCAGGGGCTGTTGGCAGGAGCACCTGGAGGAACTGCTGGCAACACTTGGTCTCAGTCAGAAGCTCTCACTCCATGCTGAAATGATTTTCTCATTGAAGTCATTTCCTTCAGCACAAAAACCCCTTAGTGGCAAAGGCAAAGAAGAATCTGGCATTAAAGAATCCTTACTTCAGGAAAGCATTACTTCCCGTTGCTCAACTCAAGTAGTTCCAAATATTTGCAAACTTCCCAACTTCATTGGGATGGCCTGAGACGGTCACGAGTTGGAATTTTGCTTCCTGTCTCAAAGCAGCAACTCATTTGCCTTAACATCATCCACTGAGAGTCACTTAAAATAACACTGCACAGAGGTAAAAAAGGGCCATTCTTTAGTTTGCAAATGGTTTTCTATGAAGGGATGATATTATCCTATATCTCTTAAAGAATAAAAGCTCTCAAGAAATTAAAGTCCACTCAGTGTTACAAAATTAGCCCAAACAAATGAGTAGATGGCAAAAGGGCTAATCCTCCCCCTGGTACAGATATCTAAGTGGCCAGTAAAGTACAGCTCTCCCCTCTTGTTCCCTGCAGGAGAATCAGGACCATGAAAAAGCACAGATATTCTTTCTGCCCTCCATAACCAAAGCTGTGCCAAACCACAGATGCTGCCTTCAAACTGACTAAAATTCCAGCCTAGACCTCTCACCTTGCAGACAGCTCCTTCCCCGACACCCCACCAATGCCAACCTCCCCAAACACCCCCAAAGAAGCCCTCAACACCCCGCCAGGACCCCCAGGTGTCCCTGTCCCTCTGCAGAGCTTTCCCACCGTCCAGCAGACCCCCTGGTTCCCTGCACATGCTGTGGGATGGCACTCAGGAGGATCTGCTCCAAGGCCTTCCTCGGTGGCAAGCTCAGGCTGCCAGGCCTATGGTTCCTGGATCACCCTTCCCACCTCACTGGGAGCTCCCTGGGAAGCACTTTTCCTTGAGAAGCAAGCCCCTTTCCTCCAAAGGCATTTCCCCAAATGTGTAGCTTTCCTGGGGAACACCAATACACTCAAGAAATGCTGGCAAGGCTGAATGACTTCAGGTCCTTTCAGGACAGGCACTCCAGCTCTAGCTGGTATTCCCCCAAGTGTGTTTCCAGGTGGAGGTTCAGAGGTGCAGCCCCAGGCCCTCTACAAACACAAGCTGCCAGCTGCCTCTTCACCTGCCTCAACTCCTGCCTGCGGTCACAGCAGCAAAACCAGGCTGTTCCCAGCCAGAGCCCAGAGCCCTGTTCCTGCAGGACGCTCTTGCCAGCACCTTCCAGGACTCTCGGCTGTGCACGCAGCGCTTTTCATGCCCGCTCCCAACAGGCTTTGGAACACAGAGCACAACCTGGCTGTCTCTGCCACCAGCACACCCCAAACACAGGCGGAGGAAGAAGCAGCAGGGGCTGTTTTGCAGCCATGCCCTGGAGAAACTGGAAGGGTGCCCTCCCTCTGGTCTCACTTGGTTGGCTTTCTGACTGGGTCTGAGCCTGGGGCTGCCATTCCTCGGTTGTGGAGACCAGAACCACACCTGGGATCCCAGCACTGCCTGACAGCGCTCCGGGCACTGGCACAGTTGTGCCTCTGAGTCTCAGGCACCGTGCTGCTGCTTCATTTGCCCTTAGGCACACCCAAAGCTCTCTGTTAAGCCCAGATGGTCTCTGCTTCTGCCCTCTTCCTGATCCTGTGCAGGGATGGAGCACTGCTGTGCTTTCAGGAAGCTGTTCTTGAAACCTTCCAGCATTCCAAGCTCCTTTGCCCTCCATGGATGCTTGCCATGGAATCCCTCACAGCTGGGTTCAGAGCATCCTCAGGTTTGCTCTTCCAAAGTCCAGGGGCTCCAGGGTGCTCAGCAAGATCTGTAACTCCACAGTGTTGTGGAACTGGACCTTCAGCACAGGGACCTTTCCAGCCTGATCTGCCCTCGTTCCTCTGTGTCTGTGCACAAAACACGGTGTGGAAGAGAATGGCAGGAGGGGCCTGTGTGTCCCAGGGCTCCGGATTTGCATCGCTCCAGCTCCACAGAGATGTAGGTAAAGCAAGGAAGCCAAACTGTTTATTAATGGAAGGCGAAGCAAAGGGATGAGCTGGGAGGGAAGAAAGGGGATGGGCAGGTTCTGAGGGCTGGAGGGAGGGAGCTGTCAACAGGGAGGGAGAAGGCAGGAGCTTTGGGAGCTTCCCACAGGCTCAGCTGTGCCAGTCATCAGCTGTGCCTGGAACTCCAGCTGGTCTCCTCGGGTCTCCAGGTGGTCTCACCTTCCAAGGGATCTGGAGATCTTAAAGACACACTGGTTCTTCTGAGCCAGCAGATGAAAGTAGTTCTGCAGCTCTTCCCTGGAACATCACCTGAACAAATATGCTTTTGCAGCAGGGGCTGTTGTCTTCACTCAGGCCTTGAAGGGCTGAAAGAGAGAGGAACAGAGCCACAATCAGAACCTGGATGTGCAGGAATCCAAGGAGACCTTTCTGCCAGAGCCATCCCACCCAGCTCTTGCCATGGCCACAAGAGAGGAGGGGACAAGGGGATCAGCAGCAAAGTGCTGGCCATGAATCCCCCTGCCCACATCCCTGAAATCTCTGTGTGCTCTGCCCACACCACCCCTCATCCATACAAGGAGCGAAGCCCACCACAGCCGGGGCAGGGATTGCAGCTCCCTGCCCAGGGATTGCAGCTCCCTGCCCAGGGATTGCAGCTCCCTGCCCAGGCATTGCAGCTGGCCCAGCCAGCCCCCGCTGACAGCCCGCTGCCCTCACTCACCCTCACAGAGGGCCTGGAGTTCCTCCTGCCCCATCAGGAGCAGCCTGGCCATCCCTGGGAACACAGGCTAACCATAACTAAGGCTGCTGTGGCTATTATCCAGTTTGCTTTATGGCTTAATAAGGTGAGGAATTAATGGATTTTTAACTTCCTCTGGAAGGCAGGCACATGGATTCAGACCTATGAGACATTAAGTGTATGTTTTTGGGTTACTTTAATAATGGTACTTACTGTGAGGAAATGACACTGGGGGAAATTTTCTCCCAGCCCTTCACCCAGCTCTTTGGGTCTGCCCCACCAGTTTTCAAAGGGTTCAGATCCACTCTAAATGCTAATGATACCATACTGTGGTTGGTGTTGCTGATAGGCCTGTTACATTTAGCATTCAGAGATAAAGGAAGATTAACCTGGATAACCACACTGACACCTACCCCAGAGCCTAGGGATGCTGCTGCCCCAGAGCCTGACCCTGCCCCAGAGCCCATCTCAGAAATGAACCACCCAGGTTGGGTGGGGGTTCTAGTGAAAGAGATGAGCCAGATGCTGAAGGAATACATTTCCCCAGCTGGTGAAAAACCCTCCCCCTGCCTCAAAGAGGGAGAGTCAGATGGTGCAGCAGTGGAACTCACAGATGTTACAACTGTCCAGGTTCCAGCTGAACTGCAAAGGCAATCACAGCCAGCAGCAGTTGCCCCGGTGGAAACAAGGAGATCTAAGATGAAGCCAGAGCACCCAGATGAGGATAAGAAAGGAGGGCCCTCACAACCTACAGGAGAGACAAGAGTTGAGATCATCACTGAGTCCCTGATGTATGAAAGACATTGTACAACGGGGATGTGAGGCTTGTACAATCTGGTTACTCTGGGTCTGGGACCAGAGTATGGGTACAGGTGTGCAACTGGATGGTGGTGAGGCAAGGAATTTGGGACCCTTGACCCAGGACTCAGGTATCAATCAGATTTTTGTAAGGGAGTCAGGCTCCCTTTCCCTCTGGGAGTGGATTTAATGAGTGCCAGAGAGAGGTTTGTCCACAGGGAGAGAATGCAGGACCACCACCATAGAATGTGCTGGAAGACCCTCTGAGGGGGGAGGAAGGGATCCAACAGCTGAGAGAAGTGGCAGTATTGGAGGTTCTCTTTGGGAGGGATGGACAGCATGATAATGACCCTGACAAGGTCAGGTGCACAGGGCAAATGTGTTGGAGTCTGGCAAATCTGGGGCCATCTCAATACACCACCTTCATTGCAACGATTAATGCCGATACCAACCGAGAGACAGTGGGCTCTGTTGCCAACAAGCTTAGAAATTATGAAAGTGTGATCAATGGCCCCATGCAGGCTCAGGTCTCTGCTGTAGTCCAAGAACTCAGAGAGGAGATGAGGGAGGAGGTGAGGAGGAACAGTTCCCACATTGCACCAGTGGCTAATTGCCTACACAGAATCTCCCTTAATTTTTCATCCTCTACCTGTTTTTCAATTGCTGCAGCAATTTTTTCTACAAATTGCAGAAAAGGTTCTTTAAGACCTTGTTTTATAGTGACATATTTTTGTTTTGGAGCTGCCATTTCCATTGTTTTAGTTATAGCATTCATACCTAATTGTTGAGCCTGTGTTAAAACCAGGGGGTCCCACTGTGCCTGTAAATCTGGATTTGAAAAAGGCCCTTGACCAAGCAAAACATCAACTCCTGAAGCATGACGAGGGTCCTGCTGAGGTAGTTTCATATTATCTAAAGCTGTTTGCTCAACTAATTGCCTCCAATTTTCTTGAAATACCTTATACTGCACTGGTTGAAACAAAACTGTTGCCAAATGCACAATATCATAAGGAGACAGCAAATCTGTATTAACAATATGAATTAACTGCATGACTTCAGCAGAATTAATACCAAATTTAGCTACTTTAGACTGAAGATCCTGCACAACCTTCCATGCAAAAACCTCATGACTATCACTTTGTCCTGAATTAGGAATTGCTTTAAACACAGGAAAAGCCATTTTACCATTAGCAACATCCATATCAACAGCATCCGAGCCCTTTGGGGCACCTATTCTTTCCACTAAATCCCAGTCTCCTATCTCACCTGCTTTCCTTTTAACATATTCCCAACACCAAAAAGAATCATGAACAGTTACAGTGACATTGTCAGAAGGCCGAGCTTTTGAAACACCAAGCTTATTTCTATTACCAGTTTTACCAAGGTTATTTCTACTACCAGTTCTACGAAGCTTATTTCTATTACCAGTTTTACAGCAAACAGAAGTATGCATTAATTCAGACCTTTTAACCCCTGTAATTTCCTCATTGTCACTATCAGAATCAGAAAAAAAGGAGGAGAAAGAGTTAATATTTCCATGTGTTCATGCAGTTCAGAATCAGAATCAAACAAAGGAGCGGATGGCTCAATTTGTTTCTTTTTTAAGAAAAAAGCCGGCCGCTGTGCCGAGGACTCAGAGTAAGATTTAACATTAAGTTCAGCTAGTCACTCTGCAGGGGAGGGGAATGTGGATTTGAAGCCTTTTGCAGACAAACACGAAGAAGCTTTATCAACTTTTCCTGTAGCAACAGACCCAGCAACAGTCTCTGCAGAAAAAATCCCAGCAGAACACTCAGGCTGAGCTTCTCCCCTTTGCTACTCCCCAGCAGCTACGAGTTCCTCCTCCAGGTCTTTCTTGTCCTGCTCTGCTTTCCACTCCTTTAAGGTGCTATAAAGCAACCTCCAAGTAGGAGATGAATCTGCAGCTTCTTTATCCCCATCCTGAATTACTTCCCAGAGTTTTTCTCCAACTTCTTTCCAAGCTCTAACACTAAAAGCAGTAGTTACATCAGTCTTAAAATGTTGAGACTTTGCCCATATTAAAATACTATGCAGAGCATAGTCCGTTGTTTTAACTCCTTTTCTTTTTAAGGAAGTTTTCCGTGTAGATAAAACAATCTGTTCTTCGCTTGTTAAATTATTTCCCATTGTTCCCAGTGGCTCACCTTTGTTCCAGGTGTCAGAATCAGGTCCGGACTGGCAGCTGCACCCTGCTGCTCTCAGCTTTGCTGGGCTCCGGCCTCACTGCCCCTCGCCCGGCAGTTCCATCACGTCAGGGTAGCACCAAATGTCACCGTCAGGCCGGACGTGACATACACACGGGACCAAAGTCCAAGAAGGAAAAAGTTTTTATTCTGCGTGTTCTCCAGTTTATACACCCTTAACAAAGCGTCATCTTAAGTCATTAACTACATCAAAATAACTTATTATATTCATTGGTGCAAAGCAATCAGCGTCAATATAATTGGCAAAAGTTTTACAGAAATTTAATAAGGCACGTATACACATCTACTTAGGCACGTAGTCTAGCTTGCAAAAATTCTCATGTCTCTTTTCTAATCGGTTTCCATGCTGATGGCCTTGTCTTCTTCCTTGCTATGGATACACTCGAAAATCATCAAGTGTTATTTCTTCTATTAACTCAGCTTTGCTTGCAGGCCAGCTGTCACCCCCTCCATACCCATGTCCCCAAGAGTAGAGCTAATGAGGAGCACCAAAACAATGAGCAGGTAGACCAGGCTGCAAAGATAGGGGTGTCAAAGATAGACTTAGCTTGGCAACATAAGGGGGAGTTATTCCTAGCTCGATGGTCCATGATGCCTCAGATCATCAGGGCAGAGATGCCACTTGTAAGTGGGCACGAGACCGAGGGGCAGATTTAACCATGGACAGGGTTTTGCAGGTTATCCATGACCGTGGGACATGTGCTGCCATCAAGCAGGCCCAGTGGGTGAATCCCCTATGGTATGGTGGGTGGTGGTCCAAGTACAAGTATGGGGAGGCCTGGCAGACTGACTACATCCCACTGCCCCAGACACACCAAGGCAAGAGCCACGTGCTCACAATGGCAGAAGCCACCACTGGATGGCTGGAAACCTACCCTGTGTCTCATGCCACTGCCCGTAACACCATCCTGGGCCTTGAAAAGCAAGTCCTGTGGAGGCATGGTACCCCTGATTGAGTCAGACAATGGGATTCATTTCAAGAGCAGCCTTATCAACACCTGGGCTAGGGAACATGGCATTGAGTGGGTGTACCATATCCCCTACCATGCACCAGCTGCAGGAAAAGTAGAGAGGTACAATGGGCTACTAAAAACCCAGTTGAAAGCCTTGGGTGGGGGATCTTTCAAAAATTTGGAGCAACATTTAGCAGAAGCTACTTGGTTAGTTAACATCTGAGGTTCCACCAACCGAGCAGGTCCTGCCCAGTCTGAGTCCCTGAATATAATAGATGGAGATAAAGTTCCAGAGGTACATGTCAGAGGTTTGTTAGGGAAGACTGTGTGGATCAATTCTGCCTTGAGTACAGACAAACCCATTTGTGGGGTTGTTTTTGCTCAGGGACCAGGTTGCACATGGTGGATAATGCAAAAAGATGGAAGAACACGATGCGTACCTCAGGGAGATCAGATTGTTGGGTGAGAACTATGTATAAATATCACTGTTTGCTGAATGTTACTACCATTGTCTGTGTATAGCTGTATATTGGATGTATAATGTATGTGTTTGTAGAGTTAGAATATATATTAGTTTTAGTAGTAAGCTGACGATATGGGGATAAGGGGTGGAATGTCCTGGGTTGACTGTATGATGCTTTTATCCCAATTTGTCTGTTCTGTTTATGCTAAATAATAAGTTTTGCACCTTTAAGACTTATTCCAGAAAGTGAAGGGGGGAGGGAAGAAGTGTGCAGTTTGTTTTCAGACACTGCACTCACTCCTCCACGTTCCTGCTCCTGGACTGTGTTGTCTGCAGATGGACGGACAGGGGGACAGAGCTCTCCTTTGTTTTAGTTAGTTTTACCTCACTGAGGCAACGAAGTTCTCTGAACTGTGGGTTTTTTTCCCTTTTCTTTGGACCTGTTTAAACCTCCTCTGGACTGTGGGTTTTTCTCCCTTTTCTTTGGACCTGTTTAAACTTCCTCTGGACTGAACACCCAGAAGAGCAGTGGCAGCTCCACCTGTGGCCCACCGGGCCAGGCCTGGGCCGTGGCATTTCCACTGCTGGAGGGACTGATAAGAGACTGAGCCAAGTTGTAACCTGGGGAGGGGACTTTTCTGAGTTTGTCATCTCTTTTGGAGCAGCAAGAGGTTTTATTGTTTAATGTTGTTTAGGTTTTATTGTTTAATAGTGTTTAGGTTTTATTGTTTAATAAATAGGTGTTTTCCAGTTTTCTCCAAGGAGGTATTTTCTCCCTAACTGGTTGGGGGAAGGGGCCAGTTGAATCTGCTTTCCTAGAGGAGCCGCTTTGGGAGTTCTCTCCCAAATTTGCCCTGAACCAGGACAACAGGACACCCCAACAATGCCATCCTGGGCCTGCCAGCTCTGTCCAAACGCTGCTGGAGCTCAGAGAGCCCTGGAGCTGGGACCCTTCCCTGGGGAGCCTGGGCAGGGCCCCAGCAGCCTCTGGGGAAAAACCTCTCCCTGAGATCCAGCCTAAGCCTGCCCCGACTCAGCTGCAGCCGTTCCCTCCACTCCTGTCCCTGGGCACCAGAGGGAAGAGGTTCCCACAGCCCCAGCCAGGGACCCGCTCCCAAGGCTGTTGCCATGGCCACCAGGGCTGGGACCAGCTGGGATGCTCGGTTTCCATGGGCTGGGGTTCAGGAATAGGATTCCCCAATTTCCTGCTCCCACTAAAACCACGCTGCCCTCACTGCCCTCCCACCTCCCATGGAAAGCACAAAAGGCAAAGATCCTGGGCTGGGATAAGAACAATTTATTGGGAACAGCAACAAGATAAAGAACAAACAGGAACAGAAACAATATTGATAACAGAAGGAATAAGAAAAACTATTTACAGGGAAAACTACAACATTAATGACTGGCTCTTTCTGGCCATGTATTT
>JANIJU010000029.1:48260-79048 GCA_025504685.1 Leucosticte australis
TGGCCATGTATTTCCCCCCCCCCCCCCCGGAAAGAACACCCTTCTCCTCAGGGAGAGAGAGAGAGTCCCTTTCCTGCCCCTGGCAATGACCTGAAGTGGGAGTGAATGTAATGACATGGCCATGGCAAGACCCTCATGTTCTTCAGTCCCACATCATGTCATTGGCAGGGGCAGGAAAAGGTAGAGGTGTCTTCCCAGCATGGATCATGGGGAACATGGATCACCAGGGCTCTTCCTAATGTGGGTCCTCCCATGGGGGATGAAACTGGAGCAGTGCATGCAATGTACTGCAGTGGGGGTATTGGCAGGGCTTCCCTTACCGGTGACTCCGTTGGTGTTGGGTCAAGTGAGAGCTCTGTGAGAAGCTCTTCCCACACTGGGGACACTCGTAGGGCCTCTCCCCAGTGTGGATGCGCCGGTGATTGTTGAGTGTGAAGTTGCGCTTGAAGCCCATCCCACAGTCGGGGCAGCGGAAGGGTCTCTCCTCGGTGTGAATCTGCTCATGCAGGAGGAGATTGGAGCTGGTGGGAAACCTCTTCTGACATGTGGGGCACTCGGAGGGCCTCTCCCCAGTGTGGATGCGTTGGTGGATGACAAGGTCAGAGCTGCAGCTGAAGCCCTTCCCACATTCCCCACACTCGTAGGGCCATTCCCCAGTGTGGATCATCTGGTGGCGGATCAGGTGGGAGCTCCGCCTGAAGCTCTCCCCACACTCCAAACACTTGTAACGCTTCTCCCCATCATGAAGCTGCTCATGGACCACCAGCTCTGAGCTCTGGCTGAAACTCTGTCCACCTTCCTGGCACAGGGTGGGTCTTTCCTCCTCAGAGCACCCTGGGCTGGGTTTGCAGCCGCTCCTCCTGCAGGATCTCTGGGGCTTTTCCTCTCCGTTGGAATTCTGCACCGTGGAGCCGCTCAAAACGGCCTCTGCCACCAGGTTCTGCCTTGGAGATTTGTCCTCCCTGCTCTCCATCCTCAGTTCCTTCCCTGCGGGAGGAAAGACAAGGAGAGGATGGGATTTGCCTCTGTGACAGAGGGAAGGGGAAGGAGATCCCCCCAGTGCATCCCCAGCAGGACGGCATTGGCAGCAGGGTTGTCCTGCAGGTGGGGACCATGCTGGGCTGGGAGATGGAGCAGGAGAGAGGGGGAAAGGGGCACTGACTTCCTCCTCACCTGCCTGGCTGTCCTGGGGCATTGTGTCAGTTTGAAAGGACAGGTGTCTGCTAAGGAAGGCAGGAGCCTCCCTTGAAATGGAAAATGTTAACCCCCTCCCTTGGAATTATAATTTTCAAAAGAAGGGGCTGTCAAGCCAAGCTATGGGAATAGGAATAACAGTTCTTTAGTAGGAAAATTAAAAATACAAATGCAATAGTACTAAAAAACTACTTACAGAGTCAGAATACCACCTGACACGCTGTGGGTCAGGGTGTTGGTAGCACTCCCGTTAAACGGTGGCTGCCGTCCTCCCGCAGTGGCAGATGTGGTTTTGTTGGAGCAGGGATCCTGTAGAAGGGTGGAGTTTTCCTCTGGAGGTCCAGTGGTGGTGTCGATGGGCCTGGTCTTCCTCTGGGATCCAGCCGAGCTGAAAGCTGCTCTTGTGGGAATCCTGTGGGAGAAGGCTGACTCTGTTGCTCACATTCTCAGCTTATATCCAGGTAGGAGTGCTTGGCTCCTCCCTCTGGGCGGAGCACCTCACAATGGGATGATGGAATATTTATCAGTTCTGCAGTGACACTCAATGGCCCATTAACAGAAGATATCTCCCCAGAGGGAGGATTCACTGGGGAAGAGATAAAGTAAATTGCTCAATTCACAGATGAGAACTGCCCCACCTTTAACAGATGGTAATTGTATACACAGCCAGCTAAACCTGAGACACTGTTCCAGTCTTGGAAACCAGGATTTGGTACCAGGACTTGTTAGGGAATGCAACCCTGACTGAAGGCAGAGATAGAATCTCCAGAGCCTGCAGCCAGAAATGGAGAGTTGAGTGATAATCATTTCAACATCTTCTCTTTTGGAATTATCTTCTAATGATTTTTTGCTTTGCCTATCTAATACTTTTGTAATTTTTTTGCAAATTTACATTATCTAAATTACACTGTTCCTTAAGTGAAGTTGGTGTCTGTGTCTTTGGTGCTGACCCTGCCCACAGGTGAAACAGGGCCCCATCCTGCCTAAGTGTTACCTGGGAAGACAAAAACCCTCACTCCAAATGTCCCTCCTTCCTCTTTGTTCTCCCCACATTATACCCTGATCATGATGTCCCATGGCCTGGGGTATCCCCGGGCTCAGTTGGGGTCACCTGTCCTGGCTGTGTCCCCTCCCAACCTCCCCCGCAGCCCCAGCCCCTCCGCAGCGTGGCCGGACGAGGGGCAGGACAGGCCTTGGCTCAGTGTGAGCTCAGCAAGAACAAAACCATCTCTGCGTGCTCAGCACCCGGCCCCCGCATTTCCTCCATCCCAGCCCGGACCCCCCTTTCCCACCCCTCTGCCCCACGGCCGCTGCAGCACCGGCTGCTGGGTGGGGGAGCCCCCGATCGGCCCCAGGGGTGGGCAGGGGGCTCGGGGACCCCCCCCGGTGCGGATCCGTCCCCCCGGCCCGAGCCCCAAATTCCGCTCCGGGGGCCGCTGGGCTCCGCGGGTCTGCCTGGCAACCGGTGAGTCATCGGCGAGAAAAGCTCTGGTTGGCTGGAAATTGGTTAGTGCGTTCTCTGATTGGCTGGAATTGTGAAAGGCTGTGCCCTGCGGGTGTCCCTGGGAGCTGCAGAGTCCGGTGCTGGAGCCTTTTCCTCTTTCTTTCTGTCCCTCTGAGAACTTTTTCCTATTTTTTTCTCTCCCTCTGAGACCTGTTTCCTATTTCTTTCTGTCTCCCCGAGACCTCTTCTCTATTTATTTCTCTCTCTGAGACCTCTTCCCGATTTATTTCTCCCCCACTCTCCTCCCCATTTCTTGTTCAGTTCAATCCAAGTTCGAGCAGATCCACAGGCTGCATTCCCACGCTCTCATTTGCACCTTCCCTGGGGCAGAGGCGTCTCTCCCTCGTGAGAGCGTAACCCATGGGCAGGGTCCCTTCTTACCCCAAACTTTCATGGATTCTGTCCAGGACTCGCTTCCATTTCCTCCCTCCCTCTAGTTCCAACCGGAAATGTGCTGGAAAATGTCCAGCAAAGCCACCTTTGCTGTGTGCTCTGGGAGCCCACAGAGCTGCTGGACCTCTCCCCTGGCCCTGCACAGCTCCTTGGGAGGCACGGCAGGAGCAGCACCCTGGCAGCCTCGGGAATGCCCCTCTGGGATCCATGGCACACACTCCCAGGGGCTGGAATTCCAGTTCCCAGCCCGGAAAAGATGTTCCTGCCCTTGAAGGGAAAGCCCTTAAGAAGTACCCAAAAGCCAGGTGGAGCAAGGTCTTACAGTGACATTTCACTGCCAGCAATCATACCTTCACCCATGGTTGTAGCTCGTGGATTGGGAATTAAATCAGGGCAGGGTCTTTGGTGGGAGCTGCCCTGGTTCAAGGGAGACACTGAGAGAGAAACAGAGCAGGCAGAGAAAGGCAGGAGAGAAAGGAGGACACAAACACAATTAGCTGAGAAGGTGGCACTCTGAAACAGAAACTGGAACTGACTGAAAATGAGTGGGAAAGAAAGAAATGATTTTGAAACTTTATTTCATATCAGAATACAATTTCCACCCTTTCTCAAAACCTCCTCCTGGTGCCATTCAGCAGGGCTGTCAGAAAGTTTTTCATTCTGAATTGATGTTCCAGGCTGCAGCCACAAGCAAACAGGGAATGGGGATTTTCCTGCTAGTGGGAAGTTTGACATCCTCAGTGGAGGATGAAATAAACAGGGCAGGAGATCTTTCTCCTTTTTAATGCCTTTATTAAAAGTGATCAGCCCAGGATGGGGGCTTGAACAGTCCGTGGTTCCCTGCAGCCGCTCCCAGCAATGACTCGGAAGAGGAGGAATGTGCAGCTCTGTCTCCTCAGCGGCAGAACCAGGAGTCCCGTCCTCGCAAGGGCAGTGGGGGAATACCCTGGGTTCAGTTCAGTTTGCTGGTTCAGGAGTCCTGGACCTGACTGACTTCGTTTTTAACCGGGGCGAGGAGTGACCGAGGTTTTTAGCGTCTCTGCTGGCTTCGGACCTCGTCCCTGCTGTCCAAACACCACCCTGACCTCTCAATTCTGCTTTGGCTCGTTTCTTTTGGGGTATTTTTCGGGATTTGGTGGGGGTCCCATCCCATTGCAGTCTGGGTTTTGAGATAAATTTGCATGTCTCCTGAGATTCCCCCTCTCCTTTCCCACCGTCCGGGGGGTTGTCATCCTCTTGGCAGCAGGCAAGGGTGGTACTGAAAAAAAGAATTCTCCACAATAGAGGGTTAACGACGATACTCAACAGGTGATTACAACATTTAAGCAACAAAAGAACTCCTGGCCAGCAATCAGTTCCCAGCTTAACTTTAAACTCTGCAACCCTTTTCTTAAAAAAAAACAGTTAACTCTTTTTTTACTCATAACAGAGGAGAGGAAGAGGCACCAGAAGAAAAGGGCAGCTGGGCTTCATCCTTCCACAGGAAAGAGGAGGAGGGAAATCTCTTGTCCTGTCTGTAGCTGCTCCCACAGGGATGTGAGGGCTGATCCCAGAGCCCCAAGGGTCACAGTCAGGGCTGCCCTCAGGGAATGCTCGCCTGGTATTGAGGGGCAGCGTGGGAGCACCTGGATCTTGGAGCACCCAGCTGCCCCCCGTGTTTGGAGGTACCTGAGGAGGGCTGGGACAATGCCAGGGGCATCCTGCAGTGACATCCCCCTGTCCTGCTCTGCATGACCTGATCCTGGTCTCAATCTCACTCCACATTTAGACACACTCCACATTTAGACTCAAATTTCTATATTTAATCCCATCCCAGTCCCAGGCTCGTCTAGCCCCAGACCCAATCCCAATCCCAGCCCTAAAGTCAATCCCATGTCTAGCCTTAACCCCAATCCCAGCTCTAATCCAAATCTCAGCCCCAAATCCAACCCCAGCTCCAATTCCAGCCCCTTCCTAAATCCTCAGCCCAAACCAAATCCCAGGTTCAGCCCTTCTGGGGGTTTGGGGGTGTCTCTGTCCCTCTGACCCCGATGATGTTTGAGTGGGGTCACACCAGGGCTGAGAGGGACAGAGACCCCCCCCGGCCTCCCCAGGTGTGAGAAGGTCAGAGAGCCCCCTGAGCCCCAAGCACCCTCAGCAGTGAGACGGACACAGAGCCCCTGGTCCCCAGCCCTGCACAGGCATTCCCTGAGGCCAGAGGGATGGAGACCCCCCTGAGCATCCCCCAGGGTGAGGGGACAGAGACCTCCGAGCATCCCCTGGGCTGAGAGGGACAGAGACTGCCCTGAGCACCCCCTGGCACAGGGGTGAGAGGGAGGGAAACCCCCCAGGCATTCCTTGGGAGAGAACAATGGAGACCCCCTGGGGAATGGCCTGGGGTGACAGGGACAGGGACAAACCCCCCAAACCCCTTCCAAGCATCCCCCAGGGTGAGAGGCACAGAGACCCCTCGAGCATCCCCTGGGCACTGGACAAAACTAAGTTGTCGGAAAGCAAACTTAACTCTGCATAAATCACTTTGAGGAATATTTGATTTTCCCACAAGTTACATGTGATGAAAATGCAAACAAATCCCAAACATTAACAAACTGACAACAGAAGAAATTCTGTGGCAATTCCAACTTTCATTGGTTCCTGCACAGCTCCAGCTCAGCTGCTGGCAGGTTCCAATAAAAGAAAAGGGGAAATTCAGCCCTATACAGATTATGAAAGGGAAGGGGAAGCTCTTTGTAGCTGTCACAAAGGTGACAGGGACGAAGAGAAAAATGATTCTCACATTTTGCAAAGCCCCCCAGCCTGTGAAAGAGAAAAGGGGGGAGAGCAAGGGAGTGACAGGGACAGAGACCTCCCCTGAAGTGGGCCAAGTGTGACATTGTCCCCTGTGTGTGTGGCCTTCCCAGGGTGGGGGTTTTACACCTGAGCCAGCCTGGGTAAGGGGGGTGGTGTTCACCCCCCTGAGCAGGGATTACCCCACTGTTTCAGGTTACAGTGTAAGATGTAACCAAAAGCATGTTTCCAATCACCACCTTCATAAACTGCTATAAACAGGTGGGGCAGAGTTCTTTATCTCTTCCATGACTCACCCCTGATAACGCCCTCCAGGGGAGATCTCTTCTGTGAATGGGCCATTGAGTGTCACTGCAGAACTGATAAAATTACATCCTCCCATTGTGGGATGCTCCGCCCAGGGGGAGGATCCAAGCATTCCTACCTGGATATAAGCTGAAGCTTAGAACACCAGGAGCACCTTGCCTACTGCATTCCCAGAGGACAAGAGCTCCATAACCACCCCTGGACCTTCAGAGGAAGACCAGACCCTTCTACAGGATCACTGTTTCGACAGAATCACGTTCATCACTCCAATAGGACTGCAGCTACCATTTAATGGGACTGCTGCCAGCCCCCTGACCAACAGGGTGTCAGGCTATATCCTGACTCTGTCAGCTTAAGGCAGTGTTTCTGTATCATTGCCTTGATCTTAATTTTCCTATTAAATTGTAATTCTAGCTTAGACTCTCCCCCTGGTTTGCCTTCAATCCAGTAAAAGACTCAATGCACTCATCCCTTGTTTTCCTCCCAAAACAGGATATCCCATTCCCAAACCTTCGCCAGATGGAGGGGGAGGCTGCGAGGAAGATGAGGATGCCCCAGGACAGCCAGGCAGGTGAGGAGGAAGTCAGTGCCCCTTTCCCCCTCTCTTGTGCCATCTCCCAGCCCAGCATGGCCCCCACCTGCAGGACAACCCTGCTGCCAACGCTGTCCTGCTGGGGATGCACTGGGGGGATCTCCTTCCCCTTCCCTCTGGCACGGAGGCAAATCCCATCCTCTCCATATCCTTCCTCCCCCAGGGAAGGAGAAGCTGAGGATGGAGACCAGGGAGGACAAATCTCCACAGCAGACCCTCATGGAAGAGGCCGTTTTGAGCAGCTCCATGGCACAGGAATCCAACGGGAAAGAAAAGCCCCAGAGATCCCACATGAGGAGGGGCTGCAAAGCCAGCCCAGAGTGCTCTGAGGAGGAAAGACCCACCCTGAGCCAGGAAGGTAGACAGAGCTTCAGCCAGAGCTCAGAGCTGGTGGTCCATGAGCAGCTTCCTGATGGAGAGAAGCCCTACAAGTGTTTGGAGTGTGGGAAGAGCTTCAGGCAGAGCTCTGTCCTGATCCGCCACCAGATGATCCACACTGGGGAATGGCCCTACGAGTGTGGGGAGTGTGGGAAGGGCTTCAGCTGCAGCTTTGCCCTCGTCACCCACCAACGCATCCACACTGGGGAGAGGCCCTATAAATGTCCTGAGTGTCAGAAGAGGTTTCAGACCAGCTCCAATCTCCTCAAGCACCAGCGGATTCACACGGATGAGAGGCCATTCTGCTGCCCTGACTGTGGGAAGGGCTTCAAGCAGAAATCCCACCTCATCACCCACCAGCGCATCCACACTGGGGAGAGGCCCTATGAGTGTGGGGAATGTGGGATGAGCTTCAGCCAGAGCTCCAACCTGATCTCCCACCAGAGGACCCACAGCAGGGAACAGCCCTATGAGTGTGGGGAATGTGGGAAGAGCTTCAGGCAGAAGTCCCACTTGATCTGCCACCAGAGGATCCACACTGGGGAAAGGCCATACAAGTGTGGGGAGTGTGGGATGACTTTCAGTCGTAGGTCCCAACTGATCATCCACCAAATGATCCACACCGGGGAGAGACCCTACGAATGCCCCGAGTGCCACAAGAGGTTTCAGACCAGCTCCAATCTCCTCAAGCACCAGCAGATCCACATGGATGAGAGGCCCTTCTGCTGCCCTGACTGTGGGAAGGGCTTCAAGCAGAAATCCCACCTCATCACCCACCGGCACATCCACACCGAGGAGAGGCCCTACAAGTGTCCCCAGTGTGGGAAGAGCTTCTCCAGCAGCTCTCACTTGACCAAACACCAATGGATGCACCAGTAAGGGAAACCCTGCAAATGCCTCAACTGCAGGAAGAGATTGGTGCACTGCTCCAGCTTCATCCCCCATGGGAGGATCCACGTTGGGCAGAGCTGTGGTGACCCACATTCCCTGTGAACTGCACTGGGAGGACACCTGGCTGGTTATCCTTTTAGTTTGGCCACAATTTCCTCTTGATTTGTCTTTATCACTTAAAACACCTGAAATAGGACTAAAAAGAAAAAAGTAATCAAAGGTGTCTAAAGTTCCATTGGTTAACACTTACTTAAGAAGGAATTTCTGGTTTTGGACATATTCTAGAAGATTTGTGGGTTCTTGGGGGATTTCATGTAGTGTTATCCATATCTTTGCACTCCAAAAGTAAAGATTGATCTCTCACCTCAAAATGATTCCACTGAATACCACTGAAAACAAGTCAATCTTACCCTCATGGGGCTCAATCCCACCTCAAATTCGCTGGTTCCCACCTCAAAAAAACTCAGTCCCATGCCAAAATTACTCAATTCCACAGCCTCAAATTTGGATCCCACTTCTCCCAATCTCCATCCAATCCCATCTCACGCTGGAGGCTGTGGAATTGAGTAATTTTGGCATGGGACTGAGTGTGTGGGATATATTCTGACAGTAAATAAAACTTTCATAACTATTGATTTCTGTCCCATTCATTTTCCATCAGTACCAGTTTGTTTTTCAGTGCCACCTTCTCAGCAGATTGTCTTTGTGTTCTCCTTTCTCTCCTGCCTTTCTCTGCCTGCTCTGTTTCTCTCTCAGTGTCTCCCTTGACCCAGGGCAGCTCCCACCAAAGACCCTGCCCTGATTTAATTCCCCATCTACAAGCTACAACAACCATGGGTGAAGGTATGATTGCTGGCAGTGAAATGTCACTGTAAGACCTTGCTCCACCTGGCTTTTGGGTACTTCTTAAGGGCTTTCCCTTCAAGGGCAGGAACATCTTTTCCGGGCTGGGAACTGGAATTCCAGCCCCTGGGAGTGTGTGCCATGGATCCCAGAGGGGCATTCCCGAGGCTGCCAGGGTGCTGCTCCTGCCGTGCCTCCCAAGGAGCTGTGCAGGGCCAGGGGACAAGGTCCAGCAGCTCTGTTGCTTCTGCAGTGCCACAAGGGCCCCTGGTTCCATGAGTTTCCCTACTGCCAACAGCGGTTCCTTGGTTCCCATGATGCCCTGCTGTGTCACCATGGATATCTGGCGTCATGAAATTCTTCAGTGTCACAATGGCCTCCCTCCCTCCATGAGCTTCCAGAGTGTCAAAATGAACTCCTTGGATGGGCAGTGTCACCATGGACCACGGGCTCCATGCAGCCCCACTGGGTCACCATGGACTCCTTGGTTCCATGAGGTTCTGGGGTGTCTCCATGGTCTCCTTGGATCCACAGTGTCACAATGGACCACTGGATCCATGTGACCCTGCTGTGTCACCACGGCCCCTTGGTTCCATGGGACCCCAGGGTCACAATTGACTCCTTGCTTCTGTGTCACCCTCTCAGTGCCAAAATGGCTCCTTTGTTTCATGAGGAACACAAAAGTTTTGAAGAAAATCAAAAAATCCTGTTTAACACACCTGGGAACATCTGTTTGCATTCAAGAGAGAGGTTAAAGGTGAGGATGGCACCAGCAGCTTCCATCTGCAACAGAGATCCAGGAAAGGACCAGTACAGAGAATTCAGCTGTGTGCCAGATTGCAAGGCAAGATGTAGTCTATTACCATCTGTAGGGCAGTTGTCTGGTGTCAAGTGGGCAATTCTCTTTATCTCTCTCCCTGGGTGATCACAATCACTCCTCCCTCGGCAGGGGACATCTGCTGATAACAGGCCATTGAATGTCACTGCATGGCTGATAAGAACTATAACATCCCATGGTGAGATGCTCCGCCCAGAGGGAGGAGCCAAGCATTGCTACCCAGATAGAATCTGGAGATTCTGACACAACAGCATGGCTTTCCACTGGATTTCCCAGAGGAACAGCAGCTGCTTCTACTCCCAGGGATCTGCGGAGGAAGAATGCACCCTTTTTTCTACAGGATCCCCCTGCTCCTACAGAACCACACCTGACACTTCAGGAGGACTGCAGCCACTTTTCCAACTGGACTGCTACCAACACCCTGCCCAACAGGGTGTCAGGTTCAGTTCTGACTCTGTCAGTGTTCTTCTAGTGTATTGCATTGTTTTATTTTATCTTTTTTTTTTCCTTCCCTATTAAAGAACTGTTATTTCCTGCTCCCATATTTTTTGCCTGAGAGCCCCTTAATTTAAAATTCTTAGCAATTCGGAGGGGTGGGGAGGGTTTGCATTCTCCATTTCAGGGGAGGCTCCTGCCTTCTTTAGCAGGCACCTGTCTTTCCAAAACAAGACAAGCTGCAGGACTCAGAGAATTCTGCTTCCAGAGATCATTTCTGCACACAGTCCCTTGTAGAAAGGGGACACCATTCCAGGCAGCCTGGACTGAGCAGGTGGTTCCTGAGTGGGGTTTGTTGTTCAGGAAACCTGCTCAGGCTTTCCATTCTTTCCTTCCCAAGAGGAAAACTTCTCCTGGGCCTGTGTGCAGGCAGAGCCCTGAGGAGAGCAGGTGGGACATGGAGCAATGGGCTGGGACATGGAGCTGCAGAGCTCAGGGGACAAGGTTCTGCTGCAGGGCACAGGGATGTCAGTCCCAGGTCAGGGCCATGTCAGACACGGTGAGGCTGGGGGTGAGGAGCAGCTTGTCCAAACAGGGTCAGCCCTCAAGGGGCTCATTCTTCTCCATGCCCAGACTTCCTATGGAGACATTCAGCATCAAGATCACCTGGGGAATGCTTCTATCAGCTCTTCTCTGAACTGGAAAATTAAAAACTACTCACTTGATTAAAGAAAAAAGGTCATGAGGTGCACTTTGAAATCTTCATCCTTAACAGAACTCCAAACTGACTACAATCAGGTGCACAAACCCTTGAGATCTGAAGATCACTGAAGGAAGAGAAAGAGTTTCCGAGGTCTTTCTGTATTTTAATGATCCGCATGGTGGATTTGGGGCTGAGTCCAGGACCCTCAGGCACTGAGAGAAAGCTGAAGAAGCTGCTCAAGGAGTCAGGAGCAAAACTCCAAGTCCCTTGGAGCATCCCTGGGCCCCCCTGAGGGCAGGGAGTGCCAAAGGCTCCCCAGGCACTGCTGAGAGCAGATCCTTGAGGCCAGGATTGCAGGGAGCCAAAGGCTCTGGGCAGGGAACTGCAATGCTGAGCCAGGCCTGGGCTGGCTGGGGGGAGCAGAAAGGCCAAGCCCTGAGCCCAGCCTGGGACAGCAGGGCCTGTCCCTCTCGGGGGGCTCGGGGCTGTTTGTGGGGCAGGGGGCTGTGAGGGGCAGCAAGGACAAATGTCATAAACCTGTGTGACACTGCAGATCCTCATGGAACCAAGGGACCAGAGGGACACAGTGGGAAGTTGTGGAACCAAGGGGATCATTGTGGCACTGTTGGGGCCCATGGAACCAAGGGGCCAGTGAGACACTGCTGGGCCTCATGGGAACAAGAGGCCATTGTGAGCCTGCAGGGCTGTAACACCCCAGAACACTGAAATGTTGGGGGTAACCAAAGGTTCCTTTCCTTGAGTTTGGTGCACAGGAGAAACACCAAGCAGATATTCTCAACATGGGCAGATGCAAAGAATATTCTTGGTAGGAAAGGACCCACAAGGATCACCAAGTCCAGCTCTTAAGTGAATGGCCCACACAGGGATTGATCCCACAGCCTCAGCCATACCAGCACCATGCTCTGACCAACAGAGCTAAGAGGTCAAAATGACACAAATTTTTACTGCAAAAATATAGACAATCGAGGAACTTTGGCAAAGGTTTTAATACAACACCGTCTTCAACATAAAACTCTTATCATAGCATTAACATTAAAATTAGCCCATTTAACCTTAAAACCTTTTAACCCTTAAGATGCTAATTTACCCAAAAATGTTCCAGGTAAGTAGGATTAGAAGGAGAAGAAATAGGGAACAACAGCAAGACAAAGATCTATAGAAAGACACGCACATGGGTACCAACAGAGCTGGGTTAGCAGTGCCTGTTGTGTGATTGATTGACAGCTCAGTCAATCAGAGCTGGGTTAGCACTGCCCCTGCTGTGTGATTGACAGCTCTGTCATAGTCAGATGAAGATGATTTCAGAAATAGATGAAGAGAACCTTTGCTCTTAAACAGCTCATCTTTAAACTAATACTCCATTACTCGACATGGCCCATAAACACAGCTGTGGGAAATGCTGTGAAAAAGTTGTAGGGACTTCACAATTACAGATTTTTCTGGCTGGCTGCTATTCATGGAAATGAAAAGCCACAAGAGAACTGTTTTCTTATATTGAATGTTCCATAACATTAACAAGAACTACTCTCCCTAAGTGAACTGAAGAAAGACTATTCTAGAAGTGGTAAACTGACTGAAAGTTTTAGATTCTGTCTCTTTACATTGTCAGCATGAAAGAAAATGTTGTAGGGAGGAGGGAAGTGTTCTGAAAGTTTTGTTCTGATTCTTATTGCTCACTCTGCAATTACTGTTGATAAACTTTTCTTTATACCCATTTAAAGCTTTGAGCCTGCTTTTCCTCTCTCCTAATCCTATCTCACAGCAGGAAATGAGTAAGGATATTCTAGTGAGTGCACTGGGAATTAGCCAACACTGAACCCAACATTAGCCAACTGATTTTGAGAAATCTCAGATTTGCAAACCAAAACCACTACAGAAACCTTCCTAATGAACTGCACAAGAGCAGAAGGAAATCAAGGCAGAGCCATGCATTGTCAAGACTTGCTACATCCTAATGAGCCCTGTGGTGCATTCGGAGCTGAGCCCTGGAACCTCAGGGCTTGAGAGGAGATTGCACAAACCTTTCCAGGAATCAAAGTCAGAGAAAAAACCCAAAGTGTCTCGAGGCATGAATGGGTCCCAGTGAGGTCCATCCCCAACACAGGCTCCTCATGGACTCCTTGGAGGAGAGAATTGGAGACCAAGATGGCACAAGAACCTCTCAGAGACTAAGTGTGGAAAGGAAATTCCAAAGTACCTTAAAAACCTTAAGTATCTCAAAGCATTAATGAGCCCCACAGAGTGTCAGTACAAAGCTCTCAAGGGACTCCTCAAAGCAGATAATTGGGGCCAGGATTGCACAAACCTCTCCCAGAGTCTGTATCCAAAGGGAAACACCCAGTACCTGAAAAGAACTGAAGTACCTTGAAGCATTGATGAGCCCCACTGAGTGTTGTTACTGACAAAGCCTCTCCAGGGACTAATTACAGCAGATAATTGGAGGCCATGATTGCACAAACCTCTCAGAGACTCCAAGGCAAAAGCCAAACCCAAAGTCCTTTGAAAACCCTGCAGTCCCTGGGAGCATTCAGGAGCCCCCAGGGCCATTCCTGAGCAAGGCTCCCCAGGGACTCCTTCCAGCAGATCCTTGAGGCCACTGGGATGTGGGCTGGGGGGGGATGCTGAGGGCAGGACAAGGGGCTGAGAGTGCCCAGCCTGGCTGGGGCTGTGCCAGGAGGCCCCAGAGCCTCAGGACAAGGTGTCTCCTCCCAGCCCTTGGTGGCACAGACCCTGCTGTGCCCCAGGGCACCAAGACTTGCCTTCTCTTTGTCCCCACCTGTCATCACTGCCTTCAGTTCTCTGCTCTGCCTGGGGCCTGGGGACACTTTCTCAGTGGTGTCCCTCAGTGGGACCCATTAAAAGTCCAAGAAACTTTCGAGTGTGATTCTGACTTGGAGTTCTGCAGAGGTTTCTTCAGCTCCCTCTCAGGGACTGATGTTCAGGGCCTGAGCACAAAGCCCCAGAGGCTCATTAAAGTCCTTGTGCTGTGTCTGTGCTGCTGAGCTGGGCTGGGCTCCTGGCACAGAGGCAGCTCCTGGTAACCAAGAAGAGCTTCAAAAGCACATTTCTCTTGATGAGCAGCTTTTCTCCCAGCCCAGCAGGGCTGGGGCACTGCCTGCAGCCACCCCAGGCACAGCACAGAGGCACAGAGAGCTTCAATCAGTCAGGGCTGGGAAGGTGCTGGGAAGTGCCTGGGGCACAATCACTGCCAGCCCTTGGCACAGGAACCTCTGGCTGCAGGACAATGCAGCTGCAGCTCCTGGAGCCATCTCCTAAAGCTGGAACATCCCAATGCCTGCAGACTCTGTGAGTACATTCTCTGATTCTCTGTTGTGCAGAGCAGCCAGGGGTGCCCAGGGCTGTCCTGCAGAGCAGGGTCCTGCAGCCCAGGGCGCTGTGCTGGGGCAGGGACTCTGCTGCCTGCCAGGGACAGCTCTCAGCCGGCCCGGGGAGCTGCTCCCAGCACTGGGGGACAAGATCTGGGTGGGAGGAGACAGCTGGAAAGGCTTGGAAGTGTTCTCCTTGTGTGGGGAGCATGCTGCATTGGTCAGGGTTTCTCTCAGCATGGCATTTAACCCCACAGCATTTCCAAGTAGATTATTCAGGGAGCACAGCGAAACAGGGGCTGCATAAAAGAGAAAATCCTGCTTTATTTATCTGCTGCTCTGTGTTGCTTGGATGGGAAATTGCATGTAGATATTCATGTCTCAGCTCAGGCTGATAAAAAAAAAATTTCCTCAGATCTGAATAAACCAGGCAGTGACAGAAATCAGCACAGGGCCCCTCACAGGCTGCATCAGTGTTACTTTTCCAGCCTCCTCAGGGTTGCCCTGATGTTGCCATCAGAGCCTGCAGAGCCAGAGCTGCCCCTGGGCAGTGCCAGAGCTGGGAGGGGTCTGCAGGGCAGAGCTGAGCCCCCAGGGCTGGGCTGGGCTCTGGCAGCACTGGCAGGGCCCAGCCCTGGGCACAGGGAAGCAGCTGCTGGCAGGGACAGCTCCAGGCAGCAGAGCCCTGGGCAGGCACTGGGGGGAAAGTGCCCCCAGGCTGTGCTGGGATATTTAACGTCCTCTCCAAACCCAACTATTCCATGATTGCTTTTTTTACAGATTCCCATGCCAGGACAACACAAATGTCCAACAGCAGCTCCATCAGCCACTTCCTCCTGCTGGCATTGGCAGACACGCGGCAGCTGCAGCTCCTGCACTTCTGCCTCTTGCTGGGCATCTCCCTGGCTGCCCTCCTGGGCAACGGCCTCATCATCAGCGCCGTAGCCTGCGGCCAGCACCTGCACACGCCCATGTTCTTCTTCCTGCTCAACCTGGCCCTCACTGACCTGGGCTCCATCTGCACCACTGTCCCCAAAGCCATGCACAATTCCCTCTGGGACACCTGGACCATCTCCTACAATGGATGTGCTGCACAGCTCTTTTTCATTCTTTTTTTCATCACAGCAGAGTTTTTCCTCCTGACCATCATGTGCTATGACCGCTACGTGTCCATCTGCAAACCCCTGCACTACGGGACCCTCCTGGGCAGCAGAGCTTGTGCCCACATGGCAGCAGCTGCCTGGGCCAGTGCCTTTCTCTATTCCCTGCTGCACACGGCCAATACATTTTCCCTGCCCCTGTGCCATGGCAATGCCCTGGGCCAGTTCTTCTGTGAGGTGCCACAGATCCTCAAGCTCTCCTGCTCACACTCAAACCTCAGGGAACTTGGGCTCATTGCAGTTAGTGCCTGTTTATCATTGTGTTGTTTTGTGTTCATTGTTTTCTCCTATGTGCAGATCTTCAGGGCTGTGCTGAGGATCCCCTCTGAGCAGAGACGGCACAAAGCCTTTTCCACCTGCCTCCCTCACCTGGCCGTGGTCTCCATGTTTGTCAGCACAGCCGCATTTGCTCACCTGAAGCCCCCCTCCCTCTCCTCCCCATCCCTGGATCTGGCCCTGTCAGTTCTGTACTCAGTGGTGCCTCCAGCCTTGAACCCCCTCATCTACAGCCTGAGGAACCAGGAGCTCAAGGCTGCAGTGTGGACACTGATGACTGCCTGCTTTCAGGAACATTAAACTGCTGGCCAATTTCTGCAAACACTTGTAATAAAAGTAATCTTTGATATTTCTTGTTGGTTTCATTTTGGAGGTCCTTTTTATGTGTTTTACTTTTATAATATTGTCCACAAAGGAATGTCATTGTTTGTGCCATTATTCATCTTGTTTCTCTCCATGTTCCTTGTGACCACAGACAGTGTCAATGAGGGGCTGTGCTCTTGATGGCTTTAAGGCAACTAAAGGATCTCCCAGCAGAGTTTTCTGCAGAGATGCCCTTTTGTTCCCTTCTCTGGAGCTGCAGCAGCAATGTCTGTGTGCAGAGCTGGGGGCAGGTCAGTGCTGGCACAGCAGCTGTGCCCAGCAGCAGCAGCACTTGGTGTTGCCAGTGCTGCTCCCGTGGCCCTGCCCCGCTGCCCTGGTGGCCCTGGTGTTGCTGCAGGGCCTGAGTGCTCTCGGGGCCGGGCACAGCCCTGGGGGTGGCAGTGCCAGGGCTGCAGCAGGGACAGGCCATGGGCACTGCTGGGGCAGCGCTGACGCCTCAGGCCAGGCCCTGGGGGCTCCAGGCTCCTTGCCCAGGCTCTCTCCAGAACACGGCCAGGCCAATGCTCAGCACAGAAAATCCCCGTGAGCAGCCCCAGGGTGGCCGTGGGCAGGCTGGGGGCAAACAGCATGGCTGGTGCTCTGCAAGGGCCCTGGGGGAGACGGGAAGGAGCAGCAGAGCAGGGGCTGATCCATCCCCAGTGCGCTGGACAGCCCAGGGCAGCGTCCCAGAGCGTCCTCATGGAGCTGCCAACAACATCCCCCCTCGGCAGCCCTGGCCTCTCCCCCAGCTCACACAGGTGCCCCATCCTTGCAGGCACAGACACGGCAGCACTGGCTCAGGAGCCCCTGTTTGCATTGCACAGAGCAGGGGGAGCACCCCCATGCTGTTGCTGTGGGGACATGAACCTGAGGGAGCACAAATGCCATCAGCCCCTGGGGCCAGCAAGGGCTGGGGGACACCAGGGAAACCACTCAGCTTTGTCCTGGCCTCTGCAGTCAGCCAGAAAGTTTGTTCCCATCAGCTGGGAGTTTCCTGTCCCACTGCAGACGCTGTTGCTCAGAGCCAGGGCTGCCTGGCAGCCACCCCCAAACTGCCCTGAGCATTTCCTTGCCTTCACCTTTGCTTTCTTTACTCTTCCTGCTACAAATTTCTTCCTCTTGCCCACCCCTGTTCCCTCCCCTGCAAACAGCCCATCCCTGTTTGCCCTTCCCTCTCTGGCCCCACTCCCCATTGCAGTTCCTGACTTGGCACCATGGGAACGTCCCTTGGGGAGCAGGATCATCCTACAAGTGCTGCAGGAATTGTCTGCAGGCTCCTGCAGTGCCTCCTGCTGCTCCCTTGCCACAGGCACCACAGGCCAGGGGGGCACATCTGGGCTGCTGTGTCTGGCTCTGGGGCTCCCTGTTCAGGGCAATGAGGAGGAGCTGCAGAGGCTCTGCAGGACTGACAGGATGGGCTCTGGGGCTGGCAGGAGAAGCTGAGGGACCTGGGCTGCTGGAGCTTCTGAAGAGGAGGCCCAGGGCTCATCCTGCAACTGCTCCAAGGGTGGTTTCAGAGAATCACAGAATCAGCAAGGTTGGAAAAGACCTTGGAGACCATTAAGTCCAATCTGTGCCCTGACACCACCTTGTCTCCCCTGAGCCTCCTCTTCTCCAGGATAAACAACCCCAGCTCCCTCAGCCACTCCTCACAGGACTTGTGTTCCAGACCCCTCCCCAGCCTTGTTTCACTTCTCTGGACACGCTCCAGCCCCTCCATGTCCTTCCTAAATTGGGGGGCCAGAACTGGACACAGCACTCGAGGTGCTGCCCAAGCAGTGCCCAGCACAGGGGAAGAATCAGTGCCCTGCTCCTGCTGGCCACACCATTCCTGATCCAGGCCAGGAGCCATTGGCCTTCCTGGCCACCTGGGCACACTGCTGGCTCATGTCCAGCCTGCTGTCCATCAGTCCCTGCAGGTCCCTTTCTGCCTGGCTGCTGTCCAGCCACTCTGTCCCCAGCCTGTAGTACTGCAGGGGTTGTTGTGGCCAAAGTGCAGGACCCAGCACTTGGACTTGTTAAACCTCACCTTGTTGGATTTGGGTCCTGGATCTGGCTGTCCAGGACCCTGTGCAGAGCCCTCGTACCCTCCAGCAGATCAACACTCCAGCCAGCTTGGTGTCACCATGATTCCATGAGGTCTCCCAGTGTCACAATGTCCCTTTGATTCCATGCGTTCTCTTGGTGTCACAAAGTCCTTTGGATCCTTGGGCCCAGCAGTGTCCCAATGGATCCTTGGTTCCATGAGGTCTGGCAGGGCAGCAATGCTCTCCTTGGTTCCACAGTGTCACAATGGCCTCTTGGTCCCAAGGGCCACCATGGTGTCAAATGTGTTTCCTTCATTCCAGGAGTCCCTGGGGAGCAGCACTGGCCCCTTGGTTCCATGGGGCCCTGCAGCGTCACAATGGCCCCATGGTGACACGAGGTCCTGCTCTGTCACAATGCTCTGCATGGTTCCACAAGGCCCTGCAGGGTCACAGAGGCAACTCTTGGCTCCATGAGACCTCAGAGTGCCACAATTAATTCCTTGGTGCTGCAGTGTCCCAATGGAGCCCTGGTGACACAAGATCCTCCAGTGTCACCAGGGACTCTTGGTTCCATGGGGCACCACAGTGTCAAAATTGTTCCCTCAGTTCCAAGAGTCCTTGCAATGAAGCAATGGCCCCTTGATTCCATTGTCCCCAGGCCCTCCCAAGGGTCTCCTTGGTTCCACGGTGGCTCAATGGCCCCTTGGCTCTGTGCTGCCATGTCGTACACAGTGTCACCATGGTCCTTTTAGTGCCACCAGGCCCTGCAGTGTCACACTGGCCCCTTGCTTTCCCAGGGCCCTGCAGTGTCACAATCATCAGAGAATCAGCCAGGATGGAAAAGACTTTGGAGAGCATCAAGTCCAACCTGTCACCCAACACCACTTTGTCACACAGACCATGGCACTGAGTGCCACATCCAGTTTTTCCTTAAACACTCCCAGGGATGGTGACTCACCCACCTCCCTGGGCAGCTGTTTCCAATGGCCAATCACCCTTTGTGTGGAGAATATTTCCTAATGTCCAGCCTAAATGTCCCTGTGCTTAGCTGAAGGCTGTGTCCTCTGGTCCTGTCACTGTTCCCTGGGAGAAGAGCCCAACCCCCACCTGGCTGCACCCTCCTGTCAGGGAGTTGTAGAGAGTGATGAGGTCTCCCCTGAGCCTCCTCTTCTCCAGGATAAACAACCCCAGCTCCCTGAGCCCCTCTTCACAGGACTTGTGCTCCAGACCCCTCCCCGGCCTTGTTGCCCTTCTCTGGACATGCTCCAGCCCCTCCATGTCCTTCCTAAATTGGGGGGCCAGAACTGGACACAGCTCTCGAGGTGCTGCCCAAGCAGTGCCCAGCACAGGGGAAGAATCACTGCCCTGCTCCTGCTGGCCACACCATTCCTGATCCATAGGAGTGCCAGGGGTTGGATGAGGGAAATGGTTGGAAGGGAGTGGGGACAAAGTGTTGATTGTCAGCGATAAAGGGTCTTGATTTTCAAATCTGTTCAGACTGCATTAGAAGGTGCTGGGGGACAATATCAATTGGACATTGCTGATATCAATCTATAAGCAGGAAAAGGAAACTTAACAGGACATAGCAGTTCTCTCTGCTTTGTTTTCAATACAGTATATTCACTTTGAAGACAGTTCTGAAATGTGTCTAATTAACCACAGAACAATTGAAAAATTAAATTATTCCCAGCAGCTTTTCTTGTTCAGGTGTTTTTAACAAATGCTTATGAGCTTTTCTCACTGAATTCCTGGAGAGGTCAAGAAAGAACGGGCCTCTTGAAGAGTAAATTTCTTCAGCAACCTCAAAGTGGCTAAGGATCCATCCCCATCAGAGCAGCAATGAACAGAAATATATCTATTAATTGTGTTTATATCTATCACAGTATTGCATTTTCCTATATCTTTGTCTATAAATGTTCCTGTACAGAAATCCCTTGAGGATGGGCCACATGTCAGATGCTGCTGGGACATCCCAGAGAGCTGAGGGAAGAGCTGTGATGCTTATTAAACTGTTCAAATGTTCAACTTGTGTTTGTTGGCAAGAAACCTTTCTGTGCCTCTGAGTGTCACCAGGCCCTGAGCCCAAAGGACACAAACCTGAGGAGTTGTGGTTCTCCCTGCAGGGGCACTTGGACCTTGGCTCTGCACAGGAGAGCTCTTCATCCCCTTTCCCTCTTTTCCTCCCTCTGGGCATGGAGGGAGCTCCTGACTTCAGCCTGTGACTGGTGTGTGCAAAGAGCAAATCTGGGCAGAATCGGGGCAGGGAGGGTTTGGGGGGACCTTGGGGTCTGTGCTGGGCACAGAAGGTGTTTTCCATTGCTCTGAGACTGTCTGCTGTGGAAAGTGGATTTAATATCCAGCAGAGGAATGACTTTTGCATTGGATGGAGCTGTGCCTTCCCTTGGCTTTGTTGGCTGACAATAAATAAACATCCCTCTGTGTCTTGGGAAGCTCCTTCTCCAAGGAAAGCAGGGGGGAGTGGAGCCAAGGAGCTGAAAGCTGCAGGTGCAGCCTGGGATGGAGGGAGCTCAGATTTGCACAAGGCTGCTCTGATGCCAGGGCTTGGATGGGGGAAATGGTGGGGTGGGGGTAGGGACAGAGTCTGATTGATTGTCAGCCATGAAGGGTCTTGATTTTCATATCTATTCAAACTGCATGAGGAGGTGCTTGGATTCAGTGTCAATTGGAGATTGCACATATCAATGAATTAACTGGGAAAAGAAACCTAAACAGGACCTAAAAAATGTTTTTTCACTGTCTTTTAAATAGAATATATTCAGTTTGAATATGCTACTGAAATCTGTCAAATTAACCATAAAAGATTTGGAAATTTAATTAAATTATCCCCAGAGGCTTGTCTTGTTAAGGTGTTCTGAATGTTAATGAGCCCTGGGACACTGAATTCCTGCACTGAAGAGCTGAAGGCTGAACAAGCCTCTGGAGCAGTGAAATTCAGCAGCAGCCCCCAAGTTGCTGAGGATGTCAGCAGCCCCCACTGAGGCCATCCCTGCCCAGAGCCCGTGGGGGAATGGGCAGCCAAGGAGAGCGTCCCTGGGGCTGGGGCAGCACAGCTCAGAGGCACCAGCGGCTCCAGCTGGGAAATGGAGTGTGGAATGAGGCTGGGAAAGCCCTGCCTGGGCTGGGCCAATCAGGACAGACAAGCCCTGACTCCCATCCACTAAAAAACTTTTTCAATGAGACATTTTAGAGGAATTGGAATTGTTTGTGTACTCTGCATTTTATGTACTGGAGTTATCCAATCAAGAGATTCTCAGGAGCTCAAAAGAACAAAACAGCCTTTACTGGCAACTGTAGAAATCCAGAGAAATTTTGGCAAAAAGTTTTATATGACATTCAATCAACGAAAAACACTTCTCAAAGCTTTAACTTGGCCCATTCAACTTCACAATCTCTAAGCCTGTTCAATGTAATGTTAATCAAAATTTGCAAGAGGACAGATATAGAAGACACAGAAAGACAAGAATGATTTAGAGAAGCACACACACAGCTACCAACTCCTGGATTCCAGCGGTGTTCAGATGGAAATTCCAAGAGGAGGTAGGGCCAAGATGTGTGCTTGCCTTGGGGTCAGCCTTAAATACCCCTTGGTCTTCCTGGGCCCTTCCCCCAGGTGGGACTTGGGCTCATTTGGTCCCTCAGGAGCTGGGCTGGGGCTCCAGAGGTGGCTGTGGAGCATTGCCTGTGCTGTGCCAGGGACCGGCAGACACTGCTGGGCTGGGATGGAGGCTCTGGGGGGATTGGGGTTCCAGGGCTGGGGTTCCAGGGCAGGGCAAGGCTGGACCTGCCCCTTCCTCCCCCCACTCATGAAATGTTTCCAGCCAACAATCTCCTTCAGTCTGCCACAACAGGGAATGTTGGAGGTGGAACACAAATTTGGCCATGGCACCTGGATGAGAAGGACAGTTCTTTTCCATAGGAAGGAAAGCACAGAGCCCCAATGTTTGGAAGGCAGGTGAGAGCCTCAGTAGGCCAAGGCCAGCCAGACTTGTCAGGAATGGCAGATTTTGTCTGGGAGCAGTCTTTGGATTTAGTTTTGGAATTTTGGAGGTGGAAGCCCAATCTCAGCCATGGGCACCTGGAGAAGCAGGACAGCTCTGTCCCATAGGAAGGAAAGCACAGAGCCTTCCCCAGTGTTTTGGGGTCAGATGGGAAGTGACCCTTGTGAAACCACTGCAAGATAGTTTCACTTGTGAAACCACTTGTCCTTTTCAATATTTCTACTGGAACAATCCCTATATATAAGGATATAAGGGAATTTAGAGGTGAAATCCCAATTCTGGCCATGGATGCCAGGAGGAGAAGGACAGTTCTTTTCCATGGAAAGGAAAGCATGGAGCCCCAGTGTTTCAGTAGCAGGTGAGAGGACACCCTCAACATGCCAAGGTCAGTTGGACCAGTCAGGCAGTCCATGGGAGGCCAAACCAGCCAGACCTGTCCTGTGTTCCCCTGGTTTTATGGGGCTCCATAGTGTCACAATGGTCTCCTTTGGCTCAACAGTGTCACAATGAACCATTGATTACAGGAGACCACTCTATGTCACCCTGGGGCTTTGGTTCCATGCAGCCCTGCAGTGTCACAATGGTTTGCTTTTGCCTCTTGGTTTCACGAGGCCCCAGAGTAACACAATGGTCCTCTTGGCTCTGTGGGGACCCCCAGGGTCACAATGGTCTCACTGGTTCCATGAGCCCTCACAGCATCACAATGCTTTGCTTATTCCATGGTACCTCACAGTCTCACAATGGCCTCCATGTTTCCATGAGTCCCCTGAGTGTCACAATGATCTCTGTGATGCCATGGTGCCCCTCAATGTCACAATGTCCCCTTGGTTCCATGAGACTGTGTAGTGTCCTAATAGTGTCTCCATGGTTCCATGAAGCCCCACAATGTCACAATGGACCCTTGGTTCGTGGGGCCTCTCAGTGTCACAATGATCCCTACATTCCATGGAGCCACACAGCGTCAGTACAGCCCCCTTGGTTCCATGAGGCCCAGCAATGTCACAGTGCTCTCCATGATTCCATGAGGCCCCACAGTGTCACACTGGTCCCTTGGTGTCACAGGGCCCCACAGTGTCACACTGGTCCCTTGGTCTCACAGGGCCCCACAGTGTCACACTGGTCCCTTGGTCTCACAGGGCCCCACAGTGTCACACTGGTCCCTTGGTCTCACAGGGCCCCACAGTGTCACACTGGTCCCTTGGTTCCATGGCCCTGGGCTGCTGCATTCCCCCCTCCCCTTCTCAGCCCGCCCTGCCAGCTGAGAAATGCTCCTTGGGCCTCGGCCTTGGCCAGCAGCCCCTGGGCTCAGCTCCTCTGCAGCTCATCACAAACACTGTCTGCTCCAGGCACTGCTGCTGCCCAAACAGCTCCTGGTTCCTTTAGGAGCAGCCCTGGGAACTGTTTGTGTTCCCTCGGTGGCACAACATCCCTGTTCTCACAGTGCCAAAGAAAGCTGCTGATGCCAAGTGTGGCCAGGATGAGCCATTGCTGGGACTGCAGCCCCTCTCGCGGGGCCCTGCACACAGCGCTCCAAAAGGAGCCCTTGGAGCTCTCCTGGGCCAGCGACTCCCTCTGAGTGGGGCCTCTCCCAGCCAGGAACTCTCCCGTTTGCTGCACTCGGGGATCCTGGACAGCGACAGAGCCTGGGCCGATCCCCCCACTGCTCCAGGCTCAGCCCTTGGCCCCCTGGGGAGATGCCAAAGCATCCTCAGGGAGCATTCCCTGCCCCCAGGGGAATTTCTCACAGGTGCCTTGCACTGACTCTGTGTGTCTGTGTGCACACAGGAGTGCCTGTGCTGGGGAAATGTGGCAGAAATGCTGCTCTCTGAGGGGTTTGAGAGCCTTGGATAGCTGAGTCAGTCAGGCCTGTAAGAAATGTTCAGTCATGAGGTATGAGCTAAGTTAAATGCTGCTAAGAGATGTTCTTTTGCTAAATTCTTAAGCCTAATATAGGTTACAAGCTATCTTGAATATTAGTAACCATTATTCCTCTGTTAAATTGCTAAGTCATATGTTTTAGGTTGGGTTAAATACTGTTAAGTGCTGTTCTTTTGCTAAATTGTGAAGTGGAAGGTCTCAGTTAGGGTTAAGGAATAAGTTAAGTCCAGTTAAGTTTGAGCTCTCTTAAGCTTTTGGCCCATATTCCTTTTATTCTTGCCCTCACTGTCCTTTTGTCACACACACACACAGGGGCATTTCTTGGTTTATTTCTGGTTAGATTGCCTGGATTTGATTTGGTTTTGTTGTAGCTTTGTTTCCTTGGTGTGCCTGAAGTGTCCAGTCAGGAGCAGAGTGACTCTTGCCAAGGAACCCTCTGGTGCTGTCGCTTAATGTTACATCTGATTTTTGCTGATCCCTTGCTGGGGATTTTTGCTGGCCCCAGGGGACACAGGGACGCTGCCAAGGTGTCCCTGTCCCCCTGTCCCACCCCCATGGCCCTGGCCCCCCGGCCCCGTGTCAGGCTCTGGGGTCGATCTCGTGGAACATCCTCTGGGGGAGGCTGCGGCGCCGGGGGCGGGGGGACCCGGGGGGACAGGGGACCCTGCTGGGCACGAGCAGCGTTGGACTGATCTGGGGGGAGCTGTGAGGGGGGCTGGGGCAGAGTGACCTCCCCAGTGACCTCACACAGCCCCTGTGATGTCACACAGCCCCTGTGACGACACACAGCCAACTCTGAGATGTCACCCTGTGATGTGATACAGCTGCTCTTTGATGTCACTGTAGACTCCGTGATGTCACAAAGTCACCCTTTGATTTCACAGTCTGTTCTGTGATGTCACAGTCTGCTCTATGATGTTACATAGCCACCCAGTGATATCCCAACCCACTTCTGATGTCACAGAGCCACCCTCTATGATGGCAGAATCTGCTCTGTGGCCTCATATCTTACTCTATGACATCACATCCCCCTCAGTGATGTCACAAAAGCCTCTCTGTGATGTCATACTGCCACTCTGTAATGTCACAGCACACACTTTGATCTCACAACTGTCACAGTGAGGGAGACTTGGGACTTTCAATATGAGAGTTCAGCAAGCTTCCTTTATTGATTAGAGCATCAGACATTTAAGCACAACAGTAATAAGCTCATGCATATTCTGTAAGCTAAGCAGTCTATTGGTTATACCATAAATATCAATTCTTATCTTGCTCCCTCATTCCTTAAGACTTACATCTCTCTTTTCTCACGCTTCGCTTTCGGCTACATCATCCGGCTATCAAACTACAGCTATACTCAAGGCCACGGCGGCCTTGCAGATGCAGGAACTTAGATTAGCTGGGTTCGGTATTTTTCCAACTCCTGGTCAGCTAACCAGCACATGTCTACGTGACCCTTGTCATGTAACCAGTCCCCAACACACAACCTGCTCTGTGATATCATACAGCCATGCCATGATGTCACAGCCTACTCTGTTATGGCACACAGTCCCCTCTATGATGCTGTAGCTGCTCCATGACCTCACACAACAAACTCTGTGATGTCATAGCCCAATCTGTGACTTCACACAACGCACTCTGTGCTGGCCGTGGCCTCCTAGGGACCACCTCTCATCTGCCTTAAAAACACTGGGGGCCTGTGCTTTTCTTCCCATGGAAAAACTGTCTTTCAAGTCCAGGCATCCATGGCCAAAATTGAGAATCAGCCTCTGAAATTACTTATATCCAAGGATAGCTCCCAGACAAAAGCTGCCAGGACTCTCCAGGTTCCCTTGGCTTCCTTAGGGCCAGCTCTCATCTGCCTTTGAAACACTGGGGCTCTGTACTTCCCTTCCTATGCAAAAGAACTGTCCTTCTCATCCAGATGCCCACAGACAAAAGTGGTGTTTGGCCTCCCAAATTCTATCTCTCCAAGGATTTCTCCCTGACAACAGGTCTGGATGGCCTTGGCCTCCTTGGGTCCGCCTCTAATCGGCCTTTGAAACACTGGGGGTCCACCCTTTCCTTCCTATGGAGAACTGTCATTCCAGTCCAGGAACGCATGGCTGAAATGGAATTCCATCCCCAAAACTCCCCATATATCCAAGGGTTGCTTTCAGACAAAAGTAACCAGGACAGACAGGTCTGGCTTGCCTTGGCCTCTGGTGACTGCTTCTCATCTGCCTTCAAACCCTGGGGCTTTGTGGTTTCCTTCCTGTCGAAAAGAACTGTCCCCCTTGTCCAGGTGCTCTTGGCCTTGAGCACAGGACCACTATACAGGGACAAATGAGTTCTGTACTCAGTGGGGTGGAGACTGAGGACACAGAGAAGAGCCCTGGGAGGGATTGAAGGGTGGTTCCAGTGATGGTGGATCCTTTTGACTAAGTAGAAAACAACAAGAGAAAGAAAAAAATAATGCAAAAGGCAGATAAGGAGGCCCAGACTGGACACGAGGAGAAAGGAATTTCCCTGCCAGGGCAGGGCTGTGGTGCAGCACGTCCCCAGAAGGAGCCTGGAGCAGCCCAAGGCTTTGTGTGGGCAGGCAGAGGCAGGCAGGAGGCAGAGCTGTCAGCAAAGGAAGGGGCCAGCCAGGTGGGGCAGCCGGGGGGGATGAGCACAGCCTGCAGGGACAGAGGCCAGGGCAGGGACACCGTAGCACAGCCTGGGCTGCACAGGGCACAGGGATGGGCAGCAGCTGCAAGGCCCTGACAGAGCCAACTTGGGCAGCACTTTGGCCATGGCTGCTGGCCCTGGGCCTGAGGCCACCAGGGGACAAGTGACCCTTGCAGCCCTGGGGCCTCATTGCCTCCTTGTCCCTGCTCAGCAGCCTGGCAGGGGCCGCCCCATGGTCCTGCCCTTGGCATTGCCCATCCCCACATGCCAGTGCCCATCCCGGGAAGAGCCCTGAGCAAGGAGGGAGGGACAGGATCTGCCTGGCCAGGGGCTGTGGCTCAGGCCTTGACCCTTTGCATTCCTGAAACACATCCAGCTTTGTTCAGCACCAGAGACACCTTTCCCTTGCTTGTCCCCAGCTGCCATCACTGCCTCCAGTGTTCTGCTCTACCTGGAACCTGGGGACACATTCTCAGTTGTGTCCCTGACAGGAATCTCTTCAAAGTACAAGAAACTTCAGTGTTTTAACGTAACTGCGTTCTCAGTGACATCACTGAGCAAGTTGTTACATCACTGAGGGGGTTGTGACATCACAGAGGTGGCTGTGAGATCACAGAGTAGGGTGTGAGGCCGTAGAGCAGAGTCTGCCATCATAGAGGGTGGCTCTGTGGCATCAGAGAGTGGGTTGTGACATCAACTGGTGCCTGTGTAACATCATAGTGTAGGCTGTGACATCACAGAACAGATTGTGACATCACAGAGTGACTTTGTGACATCAGTCTTCTCTGGTATCACAGCACTGCTGTATGACACCACAAGATGACATAAAGTTGGCTCTGTGACATCACAGGGGCTTTGTGACATCACAGGGACAGCTTGACATCACAGGGGGCTCTGTGAGTTCACACAGAAAGCTGTGTGACATCACAGAGGGCTAGGTGACATCACAGGGGCTGTGTGACATCACAGGGGCTGTGTGAGGTCACTGGGGAGGTCACTCTGCCCTGTCCCCCCTCACAGTTCCCCCCAGAGCAGTCCAACCCTGCTCGTGCCCAGCAGGGTCCCCTGTCCCCCCGGGTCCCCCCGCCCCCGGCGCCGCAGCCTCCCCCAGAGGATGTTCCACGAGATCGACCCCAGAGCCTGACACGGGGCCGGGGGGCCGGGGCCATGGGGGTGGGACAGGGGGACAGGGACCCCCCGGCAGCGTCCCCGTGTCCCCCAGGGCCAGAGCCTGGGCCAGGGCTCCTTCACCCTGTTACAGATATATATTATAATATTGGATTTTTGCAAATATTAAAATGGATTTTTTATGTGTGATGTTAAAGTAACTTTGCTCTAAAAATATAGTTTTTATTTCTGTTGTTAATTGAGCTTAGACATAGTAGTGAAATAGCTGAGAGAAGTATGCTTGTGTTAAATGCCTGCTGGGATGGGATAACATCCAATGCACACAGGATGAGGACACCTGTACAGATCTGCCAACTATCAGCACTCCCCGTCTGAAGGCAGAGTGGACCAAGGCCAAAAACTGGAGGTGATAAAGAGAAGGAGCCAAAACCACAGCCAAGAAACACACATGCTCTGAAAAGGCAGACCCAAGGAGGGGCCATGTAGAACAGTTCCTGGAATATGTAAAGTAGTTTATGGATATGCATGAGGGTCTATGAATATGCAACAAGCTGATGTAAGGGAAAAGGTATTTCAGGGGGATCCCCGAAGGGAACAGGGTGCTCCTGGCTGAGTGCCAAGATGCACCCGGCCGTAATAACCTTTGCTCCATGGTCCTGGTCTCCCATTGTCCTTTATTTAACTTTTTACATTTTCACAGGAGAGTGAACGTGTTTTTCACAAATGGAATCTCAAGGGAACAAGGGTCAGTTGTTAACCCAAGGCTCTGCTTTGACCAAGTGGGGTCTCATGGACACAGGTGCCACTTGGGAATTGCCAGGGCAGGTGGAACTCAGTGTCCATGGTGACACAGCACAGCCTCACGGAACTCAGCAGGGCATTGGGACAACCTGGAATCTGATGGAGCCAAGGCTCTGCTTTGGCAAAGTGGGGCCCACAGGACACAGGTGCCACTGGGACATTGCCAGCTCTTGTGGAACCCAGTGTCCACTGGGACACAGCAGAACCTCATGGAAACATGGGGACCACTGGGACACAATGGAATCTCATGGCAGCAAGTGTCAGTTGTGAGCGCAGCACGGCCTCCCAGAACCCAGGGGCAACGGGGACCGTGCTGTGGCTCGTGGGAGCAAGGGGCCATTGTGGCACAGCGGGGCCACCTGGAACCCAGGAGAACATTGTGGGCCCGTGGATTCTCACAGGAGCACGGCCCCAGTGTGACAAAGGGCGGTGTCACAATGGTCTCCTGGGTTCTGTGAGTCCTCGCTGTGTTTAGAATTGACACTTGGCTCCCCAAGATTCCATGGCATCCCTCTGCTCTCCTGTGACTTGAGGCTGTGCTGTGTCACCATGGACACTTGCTTCCTCCAAAGCTGGAGATGTCCCAGTGGCACTGGGCTTCCATGAGGCTGTGCTTTGTCCCAGTGGAGCCTTGGTTCCATGAGATTCCACTGTCCCACAGTGGTCTCCTGGGTGCCATGGGGCCTGCCTTTGTCCCAGTGGAACCTTGCTTGCAGGAGCCTTGGCAATGTCCCAGTGGCACAGGGGTTCCATGAGACCCTGCCGTGTCACAAGGGGCCCTTGGCTCCATCAGGTTCCATTGTGTCACAGAGCTCTCCTGGGTGCCATGAGGCCTTGGTCTGCCACAGTGGTGTCTTGTTCCTACTGGGCCTGACAATGTCCCAGTGGCACCTGTGTCCCATGAGGCCCCACTTGGTCAAAGCAGAGCCTTGCTTCCATGAGATTGCCCTGTGCCACAATGTTCTGCTTGGTTTCATGAGAACCTGATGTGTTGGCAATTGATCCTTGGATCCTAGATATTCCATTGTATCCCAGCGGTGTCCTTGGTTCCATGAGGCCCAGCTTTGTCACAACTGGACCTTGGTTCCATGAGATTCCATTGCATCACGGGGTGTCCTTGGTTCCATGAGGCCCAGCTCTGTCACAACTGGACCTTGGTTCCATGAGATTCCATTGCATCCCAGCGGTGTCCTTGGTTCCATGAGGCCCTGCTGGGTCACAGTGGAGCCTTTGTGCCATTCATTCCATGGTGCCACAATGGTCTCCAGCATTCCATGGGGCCACGCAGCCAAAGAGTGGGCCCTTGGTTCCATGAGTTTCCATTCCATCAGGATGATCTCTTGCATTCCATGAGGCCCTGCTGTGTCACTAAGGAGCCTTTGTTCCCTGTGTTCCCACTGGGACACAATGGTCTCCAGCGCTCCATGGGGCTGAGCCATGGAACTCTGGGCACTTGGTTCCATGGGATTCCACGGTGTCCCCATGGTCTCCTGGGTCCTGTCACAATTCAGACTTGGTTCCATGAGATTCCACGGTGTCCCCATGGTCTCCTGGGTCCTGTAACAATTCAGACTTGGTTCCATGAGATTCCACGGGGTCACCATGGTCTCCTGGGTCCTGTAACAATTCAGACTTGGTTCCATGAGATTCCATGGTGTCACCATGGTCTCCTGGGTCCCATGAGGCCCCTCTCTGTGTCACAGAGTTTTCCTTGGTTTCCTGAGAAGCTGATGTATTGACAGTTGACCCTTGGTTCCCTGAGATTCCATTGCATCCCAGCGGTGTCCTTGGTTTCATAAAGCCCAGGTTTGTCACAACAGAGCCTTGGTTTCAGGATATTCCATTGTGGCACAATGGTCTCCCCACTCTCTGAGGCTGCACCGTGAAACAGTGGACACCTGGTTCCATGAGATTCCGTGGGGGAACAGTCAATTCTTTTGCTTCTTCTCTGCCAAGGTTGGGATTAAATCACAAGACAGTGTTTCTTGTTTGGACTCAGGTGTTCATTAGCTCTTGTCCATGTAACAGTCTCACAAGCTGTGAGTTCTGCAGCACTTGGCTAACAAGGTAAAAATGGAGCCCCATCTCTCTCTCTGCAAGGTCTTTTAAGGATAAACTGTCCAATTAAGAGATGACACCTCAATTATTTTTACTTTTAACCCAATAACCAACCACCTGTGTCTGACAACGTGGGCTTTTTTATCCAATTATACAATAACACCCAAACCTGAGAAGGAGGAGGAGGAGGAGGAGGAGGAGGAGGAGGAGGAGGA
>JANIJU010000030.1:0-15475 GCA_025504685.1 Leucosticte australis
GTGGTGCATCTGTACCCTAACTTGCCTCCTAAGCTGTACCCTGTAGCTCTGATCTCCGCTGGACTGTCCAGCCCTCAAGCCCTCTCCCTTTACCCCTCAGTCCCTCCTTCAGCCCCCCAGCCCTCAGGCTCTGTCATCCTCAAGCCCCCCCTTTGCCCCTCAAGCCCCCTCTCAGCTCCTGTGTGTCACCCTTAACCCCTCTCCTTTGCCCCTCAGCCCCCAGCTTCTGCGCCCCCCTCCAGCTGCCCCTGCCACCCCCAGCATCTCTGGGTGTCACCCACTGTCCCCTCTCCCTGCTCCTCCCTCTGCCACCCTCAAGCCCCCACAGTGCCCCTCAAGCTGCGCCTCAGCCTCTGTCATGCCCCGAAAGGACCCTAAAAAACCCCATCAATTCCCTAAAAAAGCCCTAGTTTTCAAAGTGTCCTAAACACCCCACAAATACCTAAAAATAGCCTCAGAATACACTAAAAATACCCTACTTTTATCAAGCCCCTAAGAACACCCCTAAAGTCTTTTAAATGCCCTGATGAGACCCTAAAAGAAGTCCTAAAAAGTTCCCTCAAAAACCTTAGAAGTACTCTAGTCCTAAAAAAGTCCTCCATGTACCCTCAATACTCCTCAAAAAGGCCTAAAACCTTTTAAGTAGTCCTTAAAAAGCCGCAAGAATAACCCAAAACACCCCTAAAAATTCTAATTAGTAGTAAGCCCTTTAAACACCCTAAAAAATTCTTTTAAAAGCCCTGAAAAAGCCCTAAAGGCATCCTAAACATTCCCAGAGAATTCCTAAAAAAACAGCTGCAAAAAAAACCCCTAAAATATCCTTAAAAATCCCTGAAAAAAACTAAAAAAAAAAAAAAACCCTAAAAACTGCTCAACCCCTACCTGTAACTCTGTAGCCTCCAAACATCATCCCTACCTTTTAATTGGGGTAACAGCCTGCAGCTGCTGGGAGGGTTCTGGGGTGGTCCCACCATTAGGGTTGCACCTGTACCCTAACCCTACCTGGTTCCCTGTGTCCTTTGCACCCCTAACCCTCAGTGTGAACTCTCCACTTGCCAAGGCCCCCCTGTCTGTGGCACCCCCAGCCCCCCAGTGTTGTGTCCCTTGGCCCCCTGACCTCCACCCTGCACTCTCCCCCTGGTTAGGGGTGGTTTTTAGGGTGAGCTTAGGTGTGGCATGAGGGCTGGCTCACCTGTCACCCTCAGGCACCCCCACTTTGCCCCTCAAGGCACCCCCTGCCCCTCAGCCTCTTTGTGTCACCCTCAAGTTCCCCACTGCAGCCTCTCAACGTCTCTGTGCCACCCTGGAGCCCCCTTGGCTCCTAAAGGCCCCTTGTGCCTCTCAGCTGCCCCCTCCCCTCAGCCCCCAGCCCCCATGACACCCTGCAGCCCCCTCCCCTCACCCCCCAACCCCTGGTGACACCCTGCAGCCCCCTCCCCTCCTGCAGGGAGTCACAGGAGGGTGGTGGGGGGAGAGACGGATGGGGCAGGGGCGGGATGGGGAGGGGTGAAGGGTGGAGTGAGGATTTTATTATCATTCCATTCCTTTCCTTGCTAGCCTTCTGATGAAATCCTTTCTTCTATTCTTTTAGTATAGTTTTAGTATATAATTTTCTTTTAATATAATACATATCATAAAATAATAAATCACCCTTCTCTTCCCTCGTCCTGGGACCCCTGCGAACACCGCCACACCCCTGTGTGCCCCCGTGCCCCCCCGCGTCCCTCTCCTGTCTCTCCCCGTGTCCATCCCCATCCGCATGCGGGAGTTTCCCATCACGCCCCGCGCCCGGACTACATCACCCAGCGGCCCCCGCGACTCCCGCGCACGCACGGCGGGGCGGGGGCGGGGCCTCCGCCATCTTCACTGCGGCCCATGAGCGGCGTGAGCGGGGCGGGGGTGGGCCCGGCGGCTCTTAAAGGGGGCACGGCCCGGGGTGGGGCCCTCTCGGCGCGGGATGGAGCCCGGAGCGGCGCAGGAGGTTCGCGGATGGCGGGGAGGGGGCGGAGAGGGCGGCGGGAGCGCGATGGAGTCGCGAACATTCCTCGCTCCGCCCGTCTCCGTTCTCCTGCCGGCCGATCCGCTTTAAGGCCCGGCGGCAGGAACGGGTGGGGGTGGACGGGGGAGGGAGGGGGGGACCGGGGAAAACGGCGGAAGGGGGCGGGGCTTAAATTGGGCTGTGCTTGAACGGGGCGTGGCTAATAGGGGCGAGGCCCTGACGGCCGTTGAGTGGGCGGGGCCAAGACGAGGGGCGAGGCTTCGGGAGGTGGGGCTTGGGGCAGTGCCCGTCCCCCCTTCCCCCCCCCCCCTTGTCCCCAGGCCATCTCCTGTGTGTCCCCCCCCCCCCAAACCCCCACTGTGGAGCCAGGAACCCCAGTTCCTCACCCAGCTCCCTGTGTCTCTCCCCATCATGTCCCCTGTCACCCCCCCAGCACATCCCCATGTCCCCCCGTGTCCCCCAGGACTGCCCACCCGTCTGTGCCCATGTCCCTTTCCCTATGCCCTTTCCCTTTTCTCCTATGAAGCCGCGCCACCCCAAACTCCCCACCCGACCCCTCCAGGCTCGGAGCAGCCCCGTGTCCCCCCATGACGCCCCCGTGTGCCCCCAGCCCGCGGCCCGCGGGGGTCGCCCCCAGGCCCCCGAGTGCGTGCGGCGCCAGAAGCGCCGGGAGCTGGACGCGCGGCGCAGCAAGTGCCGCATCCGCATCGGGGGGCACCTGGAGCGCTGGTGCCGCCTCAAGGAGCAGCTCGGATTCGCCCTGCACTCCCAGCTGGCCCAGTTCCTGCTCGACAGGTTAGCAGGGGGGGCTCAAAACGCATTAAAACCTGCCTCTGTTGGGAAAAATCCAGGTTTTCTGCTTGCTCACCTCTGTTTTCCCGTGCAGGTACAGCTCGCATGGCTGCACCTGGAGCACAGGTAGGTGCTTCCCTCCCCATTCCGTGTTGGCATGCAGTGGTTTGGGTCCGTTAGAGGTTCTTGGTGGAGAGGGAGGATTCCTCTTGGGTTGGGTGCTGGAGGAGCACCTGGAGCTGCTCTTGGATTTGCTCACCCTCAAGCACTAGGCAAATCCTCCCTGTGTTCCCTGCTTTTGGCATCCCCAGCTCCTTTTTGGGAAGCTGTTTGACAGTTCCTCTTAACAAGGAGAACCCCAAGAGCCTGAGGAAGGTGGAGAGGGCCTTGCAGGTGTCCCACCAACCCCCCAAAACACCATTTTGAGGCTGTGTTTCACAGATTTCTTTGCTTTCCCAGGAGAGCCGGAGCGGCTCCAGCCGGCTGCCCTGCAGCGCCTGGTTGTGCTGTCCCACGGCCACGGCCAGGAGTGCGGCTTTGTGCCGGACATCCAGCTGCCAGCCGCGGGCAGCACAGCAGCCCCGCTGGTCTGGGAGTGTGTGGCTGGGCACCGCTTCTCGTGGGGCGGCTCTGGGGTCCCCAAGAGCCCCTCCTGTGACCCGCTGAAGGCAGCCCAGGGCTGTGGCCCCTCCCTGGGCGCTGGGCGCCGGCGTTCGCTCCGCAGGGCCACGCTGGGCTCCGAGGAGGCTGGAGAAGAGGGAACGGCCAGGTCACCCCGTGGTGATGGGGATCGGGGCCAGGAGATGGGACACGGTGGTGATGGTGGCACAGGTGAGCTCCTCCAGGTCACCATTCTGCCCTCAGCTCCCCTTGATTGCCCACCTTCAGCCCCGCTCCCAATTCTAGGGTAGTTCCAGTTCCACCATCCCAGTAGGATATGCCCCAACCCCTGACATTTGCAACACCCATATCCTTCCCAACTCTCCATCTTCCTCACCTCTCCCAGCCCTTCCTCACCACCCTCCTGTCCCCTTCCAGCCCCCCAGGTGCCACTGGAACCGGAGCCTGTGGCGGCGGCTGGCGAGAGGTGAGTGGTGGCACCCACAAGCGTCCCCTGGTGAGGCCAACAGTTGCCTTTGGCCCTGTCTGAGCCATCCCTGTGTCCCCAGCGACTGTCTGTTGTTGTCCAGGTCATTGTCCAGCAGCTCCATCCCGGGGAACGATGCAGAGCCAGGAGTTGAGCCCCGAGAGGAAGAGGAGGATGAGGACTTTGCCAAGGGTGATGACCTGGCCTACACAGATGACCTGCGTGATGAGAACTATCACCCATCCCTGGACAGGTGGGAGAGCTGTGAGGGGGCCTGCAGGGACAGGGACTGTGTGGGAGCCACTCCGTGGTGCCCCTGACACCATCCCAGTCCAGACCAACACTGCACTGGAGGGGTTTCAGGCCTCACGTCTGTGCCACATGCTTGTCCTGCTGCAGCTGCCCTGGCAGAGCAGGGAGGAGTTGGGAATAGTGTCCGTGTGGTGTTAAAATAAGGGGTTTGTGGGTCAAAGGGCACAGAATTTTGGAGAGGCATCTTCATCATGTCTCACCTGGGGGGGAGTCTTCGCCATATCCAGCTGGTGTCCAGCTGTGTCCAACCATGTCGTACCAAATCTGTGTCCAACCCACGTCCTGCCATGTCTAACCAAGTCTAATCCATGACCAACCCATGTCTAACCATGTCCAACCAACTCATTTCCTACCACACCCAACCCATATCTCGCCCCATCAAGCCCCCAGCCCCCCTCACCCACCCCTCTCTGTGCCCCCGACAGCGACTCAGAGCCACAGCGACGCCAGAGCCAGCCCAAGGCTCGCAGGAAGCCGGTCAAGGAGGAGCAGCCCCTGCTGGAGCAGCCCCTGCCCAGCCCTGGCCCCTTGGAGGAGAGGAGTGCACGGGTCAGGTGAGTCACGGCGGCCACAGAGGCGAAGGGATGAGGGGAGGGGGTCAGAGCCATCACCTTGTGTGGCAGTGTTCACAGGGGTCTCAGGACATGAGACACGGAGAATCTTGACTGCATGTTTCAGAAGGCTGATCTATTATTTTATGATATATATTATAAGAAAATGATCTGTTAAAAGTATACTAAAAGAACAGAAAGAAAGGATTTTATTAGAAATGGAAAAGGAGTGATAATAAAATCTTGTGACTGACTAGAGAGTCTGAGACAGCTAGACTGTGATTGGCCATTAATTAAAAACAATTACAAGAGACTGATCAAAGATGCCCCTGTTGCATTCTACAGCAGCAGATAATTATTGTTTACATTTCTGAGGCTCCTCAGCTTCTCAGGAGAAAAGATCTTAGCAAAAGGATTTTTCATAAAATACGTCCGTGACAATCTTGGGAGTGTCCAGTGCTGCTGGCCTTGGGACAAGAGCTCTGTGTCTCCAAGGGGGGGTTTCAACCCTCCCCACGATGCTGCAGACTGCAGGGCAGAGCTGTTTCTCGGTTTCCTTGGGTGCTGAGTGAGGGTCTGGCTCACAAACATCGCTGCGGGGGCTTCATGAGCCTGGTGTCACCCACCCTGTCCCTTGTGGGGCCCGGCCAGGGTGCTCAGGGAACAAGGAGAGGCAGCCAAAGCTGGGGCTGCCATGGAGGGGGACGAAGACCCCTTGAACCAGACCCATGGTGGGCACTGAAGCCTCCACCTGCCTGGAGATGGAGCAGCCCAAAATCCATCAATCCCACCACAGTTTCCTCCACTGATGGATCCACGGCTTCTCCAGCAGCTCTCCTTTCCAGGCACGCAAAATTCAATGTTTAAGCTAAAAAAGCTTAAATCAGCCCTCAGGGCCTCACTGGGGCTTTGCACAAGCATTAAAGGGACGTTTGGTTGGGGCTTGGTCTGTGCACGGCCTCAGATCCAACACACCTCAGCTGGATGGATTTTCTCACACTTTTGACACAATAGGGGGTAACATCCCCCTTTTTCCTGGAATCAGCCACAACTCCTCCGTCTGTCCCATCCCAAGTGTTTCCCCAGGTGAGTGTTGTGCTGCTCCCTCACAGCTTTGATTGATCCCTTTGGATGCCCCTTTTTTTGGATGCTGAATGCCCTCCCCTCTCCCAGCAGCTCCAGAACCACCCCAGATGCAGCTGGAAGAGGGACCACCCTTCCTGGAGACCCAATCCCAGTGAAGGTAATGCTGGAATTTGCTCTTCCCCTCTCCCTGCCGTCGCTGGGCACGCAGATCCCAGGCTCCCAAATCCAATGTGAGGGTAGAAAAGTCTCTGTTCGATCTGAGCCATTCTTTTTGGGGCCAAGTGAATTAAATGTGAGGGGTTTCCTGGTGTTCCTCGGGTTCTGCCTGATTTCCATCCCAAAGCCCATGGTCTAGCCCTCCAAATATGTCCAAAGTTTTATCTGCAGGCTGGTAGCTTTTCTGAGGCACCAGTGGGGCTTGCAGCTCTCTGCACTCTCCCAAAGCCAAGCCTAAGCTTCGGGTCAACATTTTTTGGGCTGAGCTTGGTGACACAGATCATATTTTTAATCTTTTGGTTAATTCCCCCCCCTCCTCTTTTGTCACAGCAAGTTGAAAATGGGAGAAAAAACCCTGGCTTATGAGCAAAGCTGGACCTTCCAGATGTCAAGGGGGTTCTCCTCTTCTCCTTGCCCAGGTAAAGTCACCCTGAGCTGATAAAACCTGTTCTCAAGAGATTTGGGACAAGCCCCAGGCTGAATCCATGCTTGAGCATTGGCATCTCTCACCATCCCATTATTTCTCCTCCTCAAACCCCACTTTAATCCACTTTTAATGGATCTTTCCTTAATTCCAGGGTGACAGCCAGGAATAGCTGCTGTTTCCAGGGAGCTATGGATGAATTATAGATCAAACCAGGCTGGGAGCCAATTTCAGTGTCCTGGGACGCGTCCAAACCATGTGAAAAGGGTTTTGTAACAAGCAATAAAGAATTTATCCTTATTTTAATGCCTGAAATGTGTTTGTTCTGGCGTGTCCTGCTGTCCATGGGGTGGAAATGGGAGAAATGCTGGTCCTGAGGATGGTTTAATGTGGGATTTCCTCGGGAATCTTAGCTCTGGGCTTGGGGACAGTGAGGGAACACCAGGGCCTGGCTCAAAATGGCTCTTTCCTCTTGCAGGCAGCCACGGGCGAGTGACAAGGACGTGGCTCAGATCGGCCCCAAGAGGATCAGGTACCTGGAAAGAGGAGGGAAGGGGCCAGGGAAGCTCCCAGGCATTCCCAGGAAGAGCAGGACAGGCAGGAGGCTCTGAAAGGGGTTTTTTGCTTCATTTTAGATTTCACGGGTGGGAAAAAGGGAAGGTGGGTGAGGAGGAGGGAACTGGGGGCAGATCCATATTCCAAAGCTTTTCCAACCCTCCTCCTCCTTCCTGATGATGATTTTTCCCGTGTTTTCTCTATCAGGAAGGCAGCAAAGCGTGAGATCCTCCTGTGTGACTTCGAAGGCTGTGGCAAAATCTTCTCCAACCGCCAGTACCTGAACGTGAGTGCCTGCAAAGACCAAGGCTTTCTGGGGAGCCTGGGTGGGGTGGCCTGGAGCTGGAACCAGGAGCTGATAGGTTTGTTCCCCCGGCAGCACCACCAGAAGTACCAGCACGTGCACCAGAAAACCTTCACCTGCTCTGAGCCCACCTGTGGGAAATCCTTCAACTTCAAGAAACACCTGAAGGAACACGAGAAGCTGCACAGTGGTGAGAGGGGCCTTTCCAAGGGAATCACACCTCCTTTCCTGTGGATTGCACCTCCCTGGTGTAATCCAGGTGTAATCCAGGATTACACATCCTCCTGGAGGAGTTACAACTCCCCTGTATGAATGGTGGCTCCTCTCAGGGATCACACTTCCTTTGACAGGGATTACACCTCCCTTATGGATCACACTTCCATCCACTGTGTGGATTCCACCTGCTCCCATCGGATTCACACCTCCTGTGCCCCCTTCCCCACCCATTCCCAAACTCCCATCCCTGGGAGCTATCACTGCTGCCCGTTGCTCCCAGAATCTCTCCCTTATCCTCTCCATTCCCATGCTGGGAAGTCTCCCTGCTCCCAGAGCACATGCTGAGGGCCCTGAAGGTTTTTCCAGGCTGGATCAGCCCTGATCCCTTTGCTTTTCCTCCCAGACAAGCGGGATTACATCTGTGAGTTCTGTGCGCGCTCCTTCCGCACCAGCAGCAATTTGATCATTCACCGACGGATCCACACCGGGGAGAAGCCACTCCAGTAAGTCCCAGTCCCACTTCCAACTTGCCAGTAAGTGACAGTCTCATCCCTGCCCCTCCAGTAAGTCCCAGTCCCATTCCTGCAGCTCTGCTCAGCCTCGGAGTCTCTTGCCACCCTTTTCAACCCAAAATCAGCTCCTCCAGCCAAAAGCCAGGCTGAGATTCGTCCCGAGGTTTCTGCCCTTGGAGCTGGCTGTGTCCAGACCCAGCAGCTCCAGGCTCAGCTCCAGGGCAGTGTTTAAGTAGGCACAGCTTAATGAGCTGGAACAGAACGAAGGACAACTCCTGTCCAAGCCATGGAGCTTCAACCCAGGGCATATTCCAGCCCCGAGCGTGGCAGGGCCGGTTCTCCCTGGGGTTTTCTTACTCCTGCTGCAATCTCCCCCAGGTGTGAGATCTGTGGCTTCACCTGCCGCCAGAAAGCCTCCCTGAACTGGCACATGAGGAAACACGACGCTGACTCCTTCTACCAATTCCCGTGTGATGTGTGTGGGAAGAGGTTTGAGAAGCGGGACAACGTCACTGCCCACAAGAGCAAGAGCCACCCCGGGGGGCTCGGGGGGCTCCCCCAGCCCGAGGGGACCCAGCAGCACCCAGAGCCCCCCGGGCCCTGGGAGCCTCTGGAGCGGCGGGGGGCTGTCCTGGGGACCGGGGGGGACACCGGGAGGACCCCACTGGAGTATGGGGGGGGGGGTGTTGGGGGGGATCCAGGCACACCCCAAGGGCAGGGGATGGGTGAGGGGGGGTCCTAGAGGGCTCGTCCCCCAGTTTGGGGGCTGGAGCAAAATCTGGGACAATGCTGGACCCTTCAGGTGCCAAAAATACATGGGAGAGGCAAAGCTGGGGGAAATCCCAGTTTTTCAGCCAAATCCTAGATGAAATCCCAAGTTTTCAGCCAAATCCCTGGGACAAATCCCTTTTTTTTTTTTTGCCAAATCCCAGCTTCCCTTGAACCCAGCAGTATTGCCACAAGTGGATCCTCAGTAAAGACTTATTTTGGGTAAAAGTGGGATTTGGTGTCATATTTTTATGGAAAAAAGATAGGAAAGTGTTATTTGGGTGGTTTGGACACAGGAATATGGGTTGGAGAGGGGGTGGAGACACCAAACACCCAGGAACTGGGGACCCAAACTGGGATGAGAGGGAGGTCCCAATGAGTCTGTGCTGCCAAACTGGGATGGGTGGGAGCTCCCAGTCCTTAAAACTTCATTTAAAAACTCTGATTTAAACCAGAATTTGAACTTAAGGATACTTGGAAGCTCCAAGCTGGAACCATTTAGTGAATTGCAAGTGCCCCCAAAACCCCTGGGTGCTCTACCCCAGCAGCTGGGGACAAGGACATGTCTCTGTCTCCATTCCCTCCTGAGCAGGAGCAGCTTTGCCTCCTCTCCCAGCACCAAAACCCCCCAAATTATCGTGTTTTAGGGTTTTTTTTTTTGCACAGCAACTTTTATTTCCCCACTAACAGTGACAGGGCAAAGGACACGAACAGCAGCAGGGGGAAGGGCACAAGGGGAGCGGGCAAGATCACACCTGGAACACAGAACCCCCCAAGCCCCCCAGCCCAGGTTTGGGGTGACCCCAAACATCCACTTCCCCTTGCTGTGATCCTGGCACTCCAGGGGCTCAGAATTTAGGGGGAGCAAAGGGGAGATGGAGAGATGAGAAGGGGAATGGGGGGGGGACAGTGGGGGAGATGAAGAGGCAGAGAGGGACATCGGGGGGCGATGGGGGGCTAGGAGGGAAATGGGGGGCAATGGGGGAGATGGGGACGTGAGGAGGGGGGAAAATGGGGGGGCAATAGAGAAGAGAGGGGGATCACTCAGCGACAGCAGGGTGGGCTTGGCCCTTTCCCCAGGGGGGATGGGACGGGATGAGACAGGACGGGATGGGTGAAGATGACTTGCAAAGCAACGGTGTCCAAACTGGGGGCGACGAGACCCCTCCTCTCCACACAGCATTTTAGGGGGGAGGGGGGACACAAAGCTTTGGCTACTATTCGAAGTAGGATGGGATCAGCCTCTCCCTGTTCCACGGGGCTCCAACTCCAAAGAAAAACACAAACTGAACTATACAGGGGTGTTTAACCAGCAACAGGGAGGGGGTGCTCAAGTAGCCCCCCCCCTCATCAACCAACACCCCTGAGGAAGATTTTGAGAGTAAAAAGACTCCAAACTTTGAACTGCAACAAGAAAAAAAAAATCCCCCCTGAACAGCCAAGGGCAGGATTTGGGGCGTTTTGCTTGGAAGCAAAGGAAAACCTAAGGATGGCAGGGGAGAGGGGACACCACCAGCAAGCAGGGCGGGCTCAGTTGCAGAGGGACAGCGAGGAGCCCACGTAAAAGAGCCAGAAAAACGGGAAGATCCTCTCGGAGAAGGCGGCGGTGAAGGTGAAGATGGGAGCCATGTTGTCGGCGTTGTAGAACGCCACCCACCCGCCCTCGTAGTCCAGGTACACCCCGATCTTGCGCGGCCGCTCGCACAGGGACAGCGGCGTCTCGGGAGAGGTGAACGCCTGGTACTGATCCCAATTCTTGCCCTTCCAGTTGAGCCCCACCGCCCAAATGCCCTCCTCGGGGGCGAAGTCGACCTTCTCCTTGCGGCGCACGGACTCGCGGGCGGCGCCCAGCACCCAGCTCTCCCCGTCTCCCACCTCCACCTCCCAGTAGTGGCGGCCGGCGGAGAAGCCCTCGGAGGCCAGGACGCAGAAGGCGTAGTCGAAGCGCTTGGGGTGGGCCGGCAGCTCCTGGGGGGCCCCGCGCAGCCGCACGCTGCGCTTGTCCTCCGACAGCACCAGGTAGGGGTTGGCCGTGTCGGGGTCCAGGGAGAGCTCGCCTGCAGGGGAAATGGGAGGGGGTTACCTGGTGGAGTCATCCCTCTGGCTGTCCTGGACTGCCAAGACCCCTGCCAGGGGGCTCAGAGACCCTGGCACACAGCCCAAGATGTTTGTGGTTTTGATTATGACCCACGGAGCAAATTACCAACCTTATATGAAGATCTGCAAGCCACGACAGTTTAAGCAGAATGATAGTGAATTTATCACGGGGTGAAAAAATAGATTTTTGGTGTTTTTAGAATGGGGGTTCAGGGGGCAAGATGGAGGAATCTGGGCGTGCCCAGCCTTTCTCCTTCTTCTTCTTGGCCTGCATCTTCTGCTGTGATGTTGGCACTTTTAGATTGGTTTAGAGCAGAAGCTCACTGTCTAACATAGGTGATAGGTATTGGGAAGTAATTGTAAATATTGTACACGTAGTTTTTAGTATAAAAAGATAAAACCGCCCTGGGGCAGGCAGAGTGCCTCTGACTGTCTTGCTGAGAGGACCTCAGCTGGACAGGAGAAAAAATTTTATAGATAAGATACAATAAACAACCTCGAGACTGAGAAATGAACAGCTCTGACTCTTTCTTGGAGCGCCGGGCTGAGAAAAAAAGACTTTCTAACTTATCTCGGGGTCACTCTGACCAGCTAGAGATCCCGAGAACCTGTGGGGTTGGTAGGGCTGACTCGGGGGCTGTGTGCCAAACCCACGAGGTGAGTCACCTGTGGAATCAATCCCATTTCAGCCGTGGTTTGTGTCCCAAACCCAACACAGATGAGTCACCTCTGGGATCGCTGTCCCACCTGTGTGGGGACTGATCGATTGTCTGTGCCCCAAACCAGAGGGGAAGGACCCAGGTGAGCCACCTGTAGCATCCTGAAGAGCCCACAGAGAAGCCAAGCCCAGCAATTCCAGCCTTAACCCTTGGAAAAGGGAGGTTAGAGCCCCCATAACCCCCAATCCTGGCAAATCCCCACATTATCTCTTGGAAAAGGGAAGTCACAGCCTCAAATCCCAGCCAATTCCATGCAAACCCCTGGAAGAGAGAGGTGTTATCCCAATCCTGATGGCCTCACCTGTGTCATTCTCCAGCTCAAAGCGCAGGTTTTCTGTGGGAAGAGAAGGAAGGAGTTGAGTCCCCAGAACTGCCCAAGCCATGGGAATGATCCCTAGTCCACACTTCCACACTCAAATCCCAGGGAAATCACTTTTCCACCTCTTCCCTGGGATGAGCCAATGCCCAAACAACCCGGAGCTCTCCCAGCCAGCCCAGGGGGGGAACTGGAGCCTGGCTCCATCCCAGCCCTGATTTTGGTGGAGTTCCATGTGGGATTCTGGCTGGGAAAGCAGTGTTTTTTTCCAGGAAGGCTCCGGTCAGGCTCACCCTTGAATTCCAGCAGCACTTCCTTGAGCACCGCGCTCTTCTGGGAAAAACTCTTCAGCTTCTTCTCCAGCTCGGAAAAGCCAGGCTCAGGCTTGAGGAACATCCAGCTCTCCAGGCTGCAGAGACATGGGAGTCAGGGGCCCAAAATCAAGGAACTCCCCCTGGGAAGGGTGGAAATACCAGCTCCAGCTCAGAGCCTCCAAGTTCACCCAGTTCACTCACCTGCTGCCAGCCGGGACGACACCCTGGAAGGGAAAGAAAACCCAAGGAATTTGTTAGGATCAGCATCTCTCCTATCTCAGGGATCTCAAAATCCTCCCCAGAAACTGGGAGGATCCCACGAAGGGACTTTTGTTCCCATAAAGATATTTTGTATCTATAAATGGAATTTTTCACCCCACTAATAGAATTTTTTTTCTCCAGTAAATTTATTTCCCCAATAAATAAATAAATAAATAAATAAATGTTCTGAGCCATAAATGGAAATTCCTGCCTACATAAATGGAACCTTTTTTCCACCCCATAAACAGGACTTTTTTGTCCCCATCAACAGAACTTTCATCCCCGTAAATAGGTTTTGTCCCTCCAATCAGGATCTTTTTGCCCAGCACACAGGATTCCTGTGTCCGTACGTGGGAATTTTTGAAGACACATAACAGAGTCCCACCTCGCCAGGTGTGCTCCCTGTCCCACTGTCCCCGCCCTGCTCTGCCAGGAGCTTGTCCAGCTGGGCAATGTCCTCGGCCAGCCGGGCCACGCTCTCGTCCCTGCGGCGCCCAATGTCCTTCTCCAGCTCCTCCAGCCGGGAGAGCAGGAGCTGCTCCTTCTCCTCCAGGAACGCCCGCAGCTCCTTGCACTCAGCCACGATCTTCTGCCTCTCCACCTCCGTCTGCTTCTGCAATTCCACAGGGAACAGCCCTGTGAGGGCAGCTCCCTGTGAGCAGCCGTGGAGCTCAGGGAGCCACCCCAGGGGAGAGAATCTCTGGGGGCTGGGACTGCCATGGGGAAGGGGAACCCACCAGGTGGGACCCAATTTGCAGAGCCAGGGAGTCCCCAGGTGAGACTGAACCCTCCTGGATGGCACTCACCAGCAGCTCCTCACTCTGCCGCTCCCGCTCAGCCTTGGCCTCCTCACGCCCTTTCCTCAGGGAGCTCAGGTGCTCCTGGGGCACCTCCTGAAAGCACAACAACAGATCCCTGGAGAATTCTTCCCGAAAGGGCTGCTGCTGCTAAAATGGCCAAATTCACCCAACCTGGGGGTTTTTTTGGCAGCTGCCCTGCTCCCCTCAACCCTGACCTAAGGCTGTGCCAAAACCACCAAACTTCACCCCAACCAGCCCAAAAACTGAAAAAAAAAAAAAGTCAATGAATTTTATCTGCCTGTGAGGAAACAAATGCCCTGGGTCCCACCCCCATCCTCCTCCCAGGATTACCTCCCATATTCCCCCTCCTCAAGGTGCCCCAAAATTGGGTTGGACCCCCCCCCCCCCAAGAGGAGGAACTGCTGCCTCCAAACTGCTCATTAAATTATTAATTATAAATTAATTAAACTCATCCTTATTTAAGTAGTTTGACCTCCACGGAGGGCAGAGAAGCCCCAGCAATACCCTGCAAACAGCAGCTGGCCCTGGGAGCAAATGAATCTACTTATTTTATAACTAAAACCCTAAATACAAGGATTTTGACTGTTAAGAGCCAGAAATTGCTGCCTTTGGAATTTAAGAATGAGATTAAAGCAAGTATCGGGAAAAAAAGAGAAGGGAGGATCTCAGCAACAACCCATTATCAAACACTCATAAAAGTAGGTTAAACAGAGGGTAAAAATCCCAAGGGAGCAACCTGGATCTACCTAAGGACGTTTGTGTCCTGAAAAAAAAAAAGGGCAAAATCCCGGATTTGGGGCGGGGGGACAGCCCGAGCATCCCCGGAAGAGGACGCACGGCAGTTCCGGGACAAAACCCCCTCTAAAAGGATTTAATAACCACAATAATTAATATGTGGTGGTTAATGATCCCACAATCCCCTCCCCTGATCCCTCGGGATCGTGCTGGTGCCACCCTCCTCCTGCTGCCGCTGCGCAGCGACATCGGCTCCGTCCGGCATCTTGGATCCCTCTGGATCCCGGAATTCCCAGGCCTGCCCACCCACATCGAGCCTTGGCGCTCTTACAGCTACAAATTAATCCCCGCTGTGATCACGACACGCCCCATATCGCGACATAGGGGAGCCCCAGCGCTGTCGGGGGGGCTCCGTTTTCGCTCTGCGTCACTCCCTCGGGATGGGGGGGTGGGGACAGGCGGCTCCTGGGGGAGCCCAGCGCCACTTCCAGCCTGATCCCCCCCGATCGGCATCAGCCCGGTGGGAGTCAATAACGCCCCGCTCCCAGGCTCCAGCTCGGTCCTGGATTTCGGGGAGCTGGTGGGATTTTGCACGATCATCCCCGCACTGAGGTGGGGACGCCCCCGGGACACCCCGTTCCCAGTACTGTCCCAGTCCAACCCATATGGATCTCGCACCCACGTCCCGGGGTGTCCGTGTTTTGGGGTGATTCGGGTTCTTCTGCGCCCAGCTGGGGAGGGTATCCCCCGTGGGATCCACACAGCCTGGAGGGGCCCTTACTGCACCCCACACGTGGGGGGACTGGGGGCTCATTTCTATACTCCCCGTGGAACTGGGGGTTCCCAAAGGAGGAGGAGGAGGGAGTCCCTGGGGCACCCCCACCCCGTGAGATCTCCTTGGGGTGTTTCCCCGCTTACTGCATCCCCCATTTCTTCCTGCACCCCAAAAAAGACCCGGGAGCGGCCCTCACTGCCCCCCAACACCCCGAGGGGACTCGCAGTGCTTTCGCCCTCCGGGGAAGGGGTCCCGATACCCCGCGTCCCCCCGGGAGGGGAATCCTCTCCTCCCTCCGAGCCAGGCGTTGCGCGGGTGGGGGGTTCCCGGCACTGACCTCCGCGGCGTGGGCCGCCTCCTCGGCGGGAAGCACCGTGTGGGCGCGGTGCTCGCGGGACAGGTGACACACGACACACACGGCCCGCCGGTCCTGCACGCAGTAAAGCCGCAGCGGCTCCCCGTGCCGCGGGCAGCGCGGCGGTCCCGGCGGGCCGGACGGGGCGGCCGCGGGCAGCGGCGGCGCGGGGAGCCGCTGCGGCTTTACTGCGTGCAGGACCGGCGGGCCGTCTGTGTCGTGTGTCACCTGTCCCGCGAGCACCGCGCCCACACGGTGCT